>CM021766.1:149888814-149956098 GCA_011076525.1 Nettapus auritus
CCGGGGCACCGCGCGGGGCCGGCTGCTGCTGCCTCAGCGCGGGGCGTTCACCGGAGCCGGCTTCGAAAGCGGCGGCGTTGCCGATCGCGGCGTTTCGCAGCCCGGGATGCTGCTCGTCGCCCCTAAAACCAGGGGAACGAAACCGAGAATCGTGGCCGTCAGCCTCCAGCCCCGGAGCTGCTCCGTCTGCACGCGTGGAAAGCAACAGCCGAAGGGAAACGTGACCCCCTTTATACAGAGAGGCTCGGGGTGAGCCGTGACCACTGACTAGAACCGTACACCTGTGCACCCCCGTAGGCGTGGGCTGCTTCTGGATATCAAGTTTATAACCTGAAAAATGATTGGGAAAGCACCGTGGAGAAGAAGAAGAAGAAGAAAAAAAACTTATATGCCATAGTGTAAAGCAGTATGATGCACCAACATACACCTGATGCTCCTTGCCAAGTTACAGTGAGGTATACAAAGGCAATCAGAAACGTGATTTATTTTATTTTATTTATTTATTTATTTATTTTATGAAGATAGCTCAAACAATGCCTCCACGCAGAAATACATGAGGCAAGGGAGCAAAGTCTGTAGAGCCCAAGTGCTCTGAAAGAAACAACAGCAACGACCATCTCCCCCCCTCCACCTCCTCCACCGCCCAAAAAGAAGCGTATGTAGACACCCGAAATGCGTAGGTTCTGGTCACTTACAGATCAAGGAAAAAATGCTTGACATTGTGTCTCTGCTCAGACTAAAGCCATCAGTATAGATGACATTTTTTAAAGAAGGGGATTATATTTATCTAGCCTACTGAAACTCTAATAACAGCAATACATCATATGATTTATCCTCTCCCTAATGAGGGAAAAAATCATTTAAGCTCAATGAATATGTTAATACAAGAGCAGGCATGAAACTGATTCTTAATGCTATGTTTCCAACTTCAACAAGTTGGGAAAATCATCTGTAAGTCTCAGCATTCAAGATCAAGAGCTTTGTACATCTTCCCTGTGCTAACTTCATTTTGCTACTCCTCTCAAGGGCCCTGTTTTACTTAAGGGGTCGTATCCTCAAGGTACAACAGAAACACTGCAAGGGCTTTGAGCAACAGAAGTCTTTTAACAGCAGCTCCCGGGAGGGCACAGTGCTTGTCAGCCCATCGTTAGAGAAGTACCAAAGGCACCTAACATTGCTCATCTCCAACCATCGAGAGATGGAGACGCAGCTGAACATAGCTGACAAATCTGGAGATTTGACACGCTTTTCTCTGGAAGCCTATCTTCCCTAATTAGCAAACAATGAAACTACATTTTCTGTTTTAAGCTTTTCTTGCTCCATCCAGCTGTTAGATGTACAGGACTGAGCCAGCTCTGCCTGTGCTGCAGTTCTTCCATGTGCTGAACTGCTGTGGAGGTTTTATCAACCCACCACAGGAAAGACCTGATGCTGAATCAGGGCTAACGCACACTGATTTGCAAGACAAACTGAGGATAAAGTTTATCATGGATTACTTGAAAAATCCCACCACGGCCTTGTTCCCATCTGTACTTGGTGCTGTCATAACCCGCAGGGCTGTTTCTGAGATGACCAGGTTTCTGTGAACAGACACCTTTATACCTGAATGCTTGGCTGCTGCAGAGCAGACACTGACTGCAGAACACTACAGAGTGCAGACTGGGATAAGAACTCCATTGCTCTGGCCTGCAGTACTCAAAAATAAAAGCTAATAAGTTTTTTGTTTGTTGCTGTTGTAACCCTTACCTATTAGTTGTTGGCCTCTGAGCCATATTCCTTCCATGCTTGCCCCCTCTACACTTTTGCCTTGAAATGTGCATGTCATTCACTGCCTTGGACGAGATGGGCCCTTTTGTCTAAAACAGTAGAATCATAGAATGGTTCGAGTTGGAAGAGACCTTGAAGACCATCTAGTTCTAGGTGGTCCAACCATCAAATCCATGTCTCCATTTTAGAGACAAGCATACCATGGGGGACAGCGTCAAATGCTTTGCACAAGTCTGGGTAGATGTCGTCAGTTTCTCTTCCCTTATCCACCAATGTTGCAATCCCATCATAGAAGGCCACCAGTTTGTCGGGCACAATCTGCCCTCAGTGAAGCCACGTTGGCTGCCAGTCACCTCCTTATTTTCCATGTGCCTCAGCATGGCTTCCAGGAGGATCCGCTCCATGATTGTGCCAGGCACAGAGGTGAGACTGACTGGCCTGTAGTTCCCCAGGTCCCCCATTTTTCCCTTTTTGAAAATAGGGGTTATGTTTCCCCTTCTCCAGTCACTGGGAACTTCACCAGACTGCCACAACTTTTCAGATATGATAGTGGCATCTCATCAGGTCCCATGGACTTGTGTATATTCAGGTGCCTTCAATGGTCTCAAGCCACAGCGGGCAGTACTTCATTTTCCCAGTCCCTGAATTTGGATTCTGTGAATTGGGCAGTGTGGCTAGAGCACTTCATAGTGAAGACCGAGGCAGAGAAGGGTGAAGTGCTCAGTAACTTCTTTATGTCAGTTGTAGCCAGGTCTCCTGTTTCGCTATCTTAAGTGTATAGTTTTTCATCTTCCCTTGTTGTCCTGTGTTCCTGACAAAAGCCTTATTTTTATTTGTTGTTTCTGGCTTTCCTGCCCCTCTTCCTGTACCCCCAGGACATAAATTATCATCATCCCAGGCTGTGTATCTCTGCCTCCACTGCCTACGTATGTTTTTGTGCTTTAGTTTGTCTTAGAAGTCTTGTTTTAGTCAAGCTGCCCTCCCACCTCTCTTGCCAGGCACCTTGCATATTGGGCAGTAACATCCCATAGATGTGCCAGTGAAGGGTCAGGTAATTACCTCTTAAGAAAAAAATAAAAAAAATAAAAAATAAAAAATCCTGACCTTAAATTCAGGCTTTTCAACTACCCTTGCGTTGAGCTAAAGGACTATTGCCTTAGAAGCACAAGCGTTAACTAGCCCTCTACAGGACTATTAACCCTTCTATTCTGATTAGGCACGGCTTCAGAACAATGAGGGCACTCATGCCTGTGTTAGCAACATGCAGCTCTACTGCTCTGCTGTCTCACAAAGACCGTAGCCCCGAGATCCTACACGAGGCAGCACATACAGGAAAGCGCTGACAAATCAGGATTTTACTTTATTCATAGTAAAAGTTGAACCATTTACCTGGAATAAAGACGATGTGGACAGATGGTCTTCCCAAGTACCAATAAGTATGGAAAAAACTCTTACGCGTTTTATTTCAGACTGCTGCTTCCCAAGTTATTTTGTCTTTCTGCTCATCTACTATGCAGGAATACACCAGCAATCCCCGGGAATTACCCACGTTAAACTTCGATAGAAGTCAACAACAGGAACTGGACACAGAACAGCATTCCGTATGTTGAGGCCCTGAAATCTGAGGTCCTGGGCCAACGAAAACATCAGCGGTATGCAGCTATATCATTAGGTGTATACATGCAAGATTTAAAATGGGGATTAGTTACCCGTTTATTCCAAGCATTCAAATCTAAGACAAGGACTCAGAAGGAACTGTTTCAAAACTGTGGTAGGGTGGGGAAAAACAGGAGGGACAGAAACAGGAACGGACTAGAACCAGTTTTATGACAAAACTCAAATGAGAGTCTCCTGGAATCACAAAATACCTGACTGAGCTTATTCAGCACCTTTATCCATTGGAGGCGAGACTTCAAGCCTTGTTTTTCAGGGAAGCAATCCTGTATAGGCAGGAGAGGTTTACAAGCAGATGGCAAAGGTACAGGACCTGACAAGCTTTCTTTTCTCTGTTAATCTGAAAACATCTAACTCAAAATTTAAGAACCAGTCTCGCCCAGCTGGCATCAGGCGTCTGTGATGGTTTATTTTTCTCCACCTCGACTTAAGCTGTACCCCCTTGAAACAGCACCTACAGGCCTACAGGAAAGGCTCACATTCTTCTGAGAGCTGAATTTTCTGACCACTCCACTAATGCAGAAACAGCGATCCGCAGTCAGTACACGAGGGCCCTGACTAGAGCAGGCTGTTGGCCTCTGCTTTTCACTACTGCCATTTATTTTAGGGACTAGAAAATAAAAAAAGGAACTTGGTGATCGGGCCAAGACTCCAAGATCCAGCACTGCAGCAAAAAGATTTCATCCTTACCCCAAACGTTTCTGGGATGTCTTCATGAGAACCTGGAGCCTCCTGACAGCTGTACCGTAACAGCTTGCTGCCGTGGGTACATACAGGCGACAAAGCACGCCAGATGCTCAGCTCTGTCCCCATTCAATCAATGCTGGCAGTACCCATGTTACGCTCCAAGACACACATGAGCCCGTGACACAACCACACCTACCGGCATGAATACAATTCAGTATCGGCATACCTAAACACAGGCTTCAGCAACTATAGGAAAGCAATAAACATTTGGACAGGTTTAGACTTCTCATGTCTTTCAAGCCATTACTGCAGAACCGCGCCAGAATCTTAATGAGATCGGGACAGTTCCTGGACCTAACTTAGGGAACCAAATCCAGCAAAGTCCACTGTGTGGAGTCACGTGGCAAGCTTTCCAGACATTGAAGTTGCTTCTGTAAAATGCTCATGCTGAGTTGCCCACATTTTCCAAACAATGCACCCCTGATGATCACTGCTGTCAAGGAATCAATTGAGAAAGCCCTACACGGCTGTAACTAGCTGAACGTTACTACGCTGCAGTGCTGCATTCTGTCAGCAGGGAAGTCTGAAGGGGAAGGAATTTAGATTCTTGTCAGAAAGCTGTTCAGATCACGACCGCTTAAGAACAGAAGTACAGCGAAAGGTTAAAGCCTGACTACACAGGCTGACGCAGAGGTACCCTTTCTTTCATCTCCCAGATCCATGCTGCACCCGAAGACACGTACAGCTCTTTCCAATTTGCTGAGAAAGCACAGCAGGAAGGTAACTGGAAAAATACACGATTAATTGGCAGCTGGTGCTTGCACAGGCATCTTTAAAGCGTCATACGATGGAATGATGAGGGATTAACCCAGTCTTCAGTCTTTTCTGAGTCTCAGCTTCTCAAGTCAGAATCCCCCATTCCTTACTGGGGAATGCACCACTTCACATTTAAACTATGAACAAAGCAGATTATATCCTTACACCAACCCCAACATCCTAGTGACCTGTCACCCTGTTAAACAGACATACCTACATCTGTTTCAAAATCCTAAATCATTAAGGATGTATACATTTGACCTAAATCAGATTTCTACGGGATCCCAGGGAAAAAGCCCTTCGTTATTATTATTCTTTAATTTACTTTCTTATTTTGAAATCTGTCTGTTACTTATTCATAGCCAGTGTTTAGCTCCCACTGTAGCATTTTAATTGCAGTGTTGTATGACACCTGACCTTTTGCCATACTTTACCTGTCAAGATCTGAAGTTACTTTTCTTAATATAAACTTGTAAAATACCTTGTCAGCCAGGTAAAACAGATCCCACACAAAAAAGCTTAGGCAGTCATCCTTAAGTCTGTGCTTTCTCCTTGCATCTAATTTTATCTTTTTTGTTTTCCCCTTCTTTCTCTTTTGGAGCTATCAACAACAAAATGAAGCTCCCAGTGCCGCCCTGAACTCCTAAATCCAGTCAGCGGAACAGGAACAAGTATCAAAACAGAAGCTAGACAGAACAGTGGTAACACTGGAACAAGTTGAAAATGGTGAACTTTCTTCTGCATTACAGACAAACGCAGCAGCAAAGCTGTAATGCATTACCAAAACGGGCAATTCTGAACTACCAGTATGCTGTGGCTGTTACAGAACTCAATGGGATCACAGATTACGTGGGATGAGGCATTTCCAGGACAGGTAAGAAAGGAAGAATGCCACTATGCTACGCCCTACGAAGGGAATCTGGAATCTATTAAACTCACATCAACTGCTTTTGAGAAACAGACACTCAAGCTAACAAATGTAAAGGAGGATTGCTAGGCCAGATGATGAGGAGAAGAGCAAGCTGAACCCAAGATCCTTTGGCTGTCAAAGGCTGAAAAAGAGAGGCTCGCTGTTACCAGGAAAGAAGGGTTATTTATGCTAACAGACAATATTAAAACAAAGCAAGTTAACAAAGTAACTGTAAATACAGTTAGACTGCAAATACAGATTTCTAACCTGTAACAGAAGTTTGAGCGTTTGAAACAAAATGCACAAAATACATCTCTAAGCATAGGGGCAGCTTGCAGCAGCAGCAGGCTCAACACAGGCCTCCCTTCTGAAGTTCCTCTGAGATCATTCTTCTGTTATTTGAATTTCTAAATTAAAATATTTCCTTTGAATCTGTGCTGTCTCTAGCAGTTTTGCACAACAATGTCATAGCCCCGTACATGTTTAGAGTATTTAAAATCATTAATACAGGCTAATTCTGTTCCTGCTCATTAAACAACGATCATAAAATAAATGCATTCAGGCTCTGTAAATATTACAAAAACTTAGGGTCCTCAACAGCAAACCTCCCTTTCAGGCAAGGCATATGTTCTATATCACTGTCCATAATACGAGGATTAGATTTATTTAATAAATACACTTTAGGTGCTCCAGATCAACACTACTCCCACTCTCATCCCATCTGTGATGCCTCAGCCTGACTTGATGGAAATATTTTGGCACATTTAGGAAGGATCAGTTAGGATAACTCTGATGCATCAACAGAACTGTGAAGTCCAAACTACAATATCAAAATACACAGGATATGAATACCCCAAAAGACCCAGCTGGTTCACTTTCTGGACTCTGCTCCATGTTTGGGTTCCCGGAAGCCCAAGCTCAAGACGCAAGTCCTCAGCAGGAAGACTCCCTGCCAGAACTGCCCAAGCTCTCCTCCGCTGTTGTTCATGAAGTATTTCAGCAGCACCCGTGAGTGCTGTTACAACACTTAGAGACTCCCTCCTCCATTCAACCATTTATAGCCCACCTTTGAAGAAAATTGCTATCCCAGTCCCTCAAAGGCGCAGTGGACCTGAGTGTTTTTCAAGTGACCACAGTGTAAGGCAGGAGCAAAAACAGCAACCTCTCTTCAGGCTCTGGCCCCACTCTTCTAGGTTGATGAGGCTACACTCATGCCAGACTTGGCTGGCAGGATATCAGCCCCTTTAACACACACAAAAACACACGGTAGCTTTCTTTGCGCTTTTATCCAAACTACAAGTACATCACAGAGATCTGCGCCCACCCTGGAGCATTCTTTACACATGGCTAAAAAAACAGACAGGCAGAAGGGGTAGGGGTGAAGTCCTCCAAGTAGAGTTCATGCTGACAGGTCACTGTTATCAAATCTCTCCTGGTCGTACACCTCTGCCACCACCTTCCTTCCTGCGAACCAGCGCCCATTCAACGCCTGAATGGCTTTGTGAGTCTCTGAGGCCATGGAGAACTCCACGAAGATCTTGACAATGATCTCAGCATCCTCCTCTTCTCCCTGCTTCTCCTGGTAGATGATGACCCTGTTTACAGCCCCGAATTTGCCACACTCTTCTGTCACTTCTCCCTCTAGGTCATCATCAATGTCCTTTGGATCCACCATGTTGCGAAGCACCATCACAGTGGACTGCAGAGAGAAGGAACAATTAACGCATTAATACAAGGGAGACACTGAAGTTAAATACAAACAAACAAGAAACCTACCAAGCTCTTCTTAGACACATCTTTGTAGCACATGTGACTTGAACTATCAAATTTTTCTTGTGCTGTTGCTATCCAGTTATTTTTTACTTTGTCACCTTTAAGATTTTTTTAAAATTATTTTTCCTTATGCCTGAATACAGTAGGAAGTTTAATTTTTTTTTCAGACCTCTGACATTTAATGGCTGACCAGGTACTTTAGCTAAAACATCAACCACAGTGTAACAACAAGAGCTTTTCAGAATGCTGCAACACACCTTTTGTACATATCCCCCACTAAAACTTTTTATGACAAAGCACTTCTCTGTATCACAGAATGATAGATGTTTTAAGATAGATGGTGAGGATCGCCTGATCCAAACCTAGTTCTCAAGCACCGCAACCTTGAGCAGGTTGCCCAGGACCGTGCCCACACAGCTTTTGAATATCTCCAAGGACAGACTACACAAGCTCTCTGTGCAGCCTCTGTATGTTGTTGCATGTTAGAGACCCAGCCCTACCACATCATTTCTTCCCACTGATGGCTCTACCCAACATCACAGTTTAGCGGTCATGGCATTTCAGAGTCCGTTTACCACGTAAAAAGCTGCAGAGCTACACCGCATGAAGACAGACCTGAAGCTAGTTATCTCGTGCTGCTAACTGCAACCAGCTCAGGGCAGCCACGTGACACTCACCTCCTGTTTACGAAGCAGTTTCTGCATCACCATATGACGGGCGCTGCTGCCAGATATGCTCATGTGTTCCTGTTCACTTAGCATCTCTGGCCTCTCTGACTCCTGGAACACCTCCTCCTCTTCCTTTTCCTTTTTGACCTCCATCAGGCCCAACGCGGGGGGACTGGCCAGGATAGGATTCACAACTCCCACTTGGGGGATAGTGACAGGAATCGGAGGTCGGGCAGGGGTTACACCTGTAAGAGTACAAACTCCGTAGCATAAAGAAAAGAACGGGTGTTCTGCAACACTTGAATACACACCAATCAGTAATAAAGAGGATCAAGGAATCCATAGGGTTTTATTTGCTCTACACAAACGAGCAGGGAGACATACATACACAGCAACTTGGTCAACAATGTGGGCTATACGCACTCAATATATTAATCATATGCCCAGAAGCGAGACAGAGTACAGGTCTTTGCTTGGGGTAACACTACCCAGAGTTTCACTCAGGGTACCATACATTCCTGCTGTCAATCTTATGTTCCTGTTGTATCTATTATATATCGAAATACACTCCTGCTGTGCTGTACAAATAACAGCTCTTGACAAAGTCAGGCAGGGAAGAGGATTTCAGCTTCAAACTCTCCTTAACTGTGACCCAAGCTGTGAAGAACCGTGCACTGTAAGTTACACAAGAGTAAGGAGTAAACCTACCTGTAATGACTCCTGGTGCCTGCGCTGCCATTACAGCCTGTGGCAATGCCCCTAATGGCTGGGCAAGAGTCAGTGCTGGAGATACTAGCCCAGGGGTAGCCAGAGTGCCAAGAACTGCAGCTCCTGCCACTGCTTCCTACAACAAAAAAAACAAGCACTGATTCTGTATCAAGAAGTCACGTTATGGGTACGTTCAGCTGAGGCTCAGACCTTGTCACACTTAAAATACTAGGTATATAGCTTCTGAGGATGACAGCTCTCCATGGCTACTATAAAAAACAACCAAAAATTTATGCCACCCACAGAAAATGTGGAAACTATGAGATCTCAAGAATTGGAAGAAAAACGCTCAAATTTCGTCTATCCTCTCACGCTGCTAGGCAGGTTACTGAATGAAAAACATCAAGGAATTCAGTACAGGATCTGCAAAATGCATGCAATTCCAGAACAGGAGGAATCTCTACTTGTTTCCACAGTCTGATGCTCTAGAAGACCTTAAGAGCTCCTCGAGCAACTGCTTAAAGCAATGAAGACAAAGGCACTGTTTAACTGCTACTACACAAAGCTTTTTACCAATGCTAAGGAATCCGATCCACTTCAGCAGACAGACGGAGCTCCCAACCCGCTGCCTTTGATGGAGCTTTTCTTCAATCTTTCAGCCTTGATAACTGAAGCATTTTTTAACTACACTCTTTTGTCCGTATTGTCTGAACCTCTTCTCCCATTACTTACATGTCTCCATACGGACTGTACATGAGCAAAAATTGGGTGCACTTTTCAGCTTTTTTTCCTACAGTTACACCAAGTCACTTTTTCTGTTTTTTCCTGCATATCAGGTTTTCCATTTCCCTGAATAACTACAATATTCCTTTATACCTGCTGTAATCCAAATAAACATTCTCACTCTAGATGAGAAGAATTCAACCATATCGTTTAACTAGACGAAAACATTTCCATAAAGCTATCAAAAATAACACGCATAATATAACCTAGGATCCCTTTTGTTCTGGTTGCTTTCGAGGCTATAGTACTCATAATTTAGTTACTCAGATCCTTCCCCTTCTCTGCTTTCATGGGGACCATATAAGCCCTGACATATCAGAGCAAAAATTCTGCGGTTTTGGTCCTTAATGTCACATTTTGTACTCAACTGGTAAACGCTGTACATGTTTCTTACTCCGATTTTCTCTGCTACTCAATTCTCCTCTACGTTAACAATGCTTCTCATCTGTGTTACCAGCTAATTTCATTAGTACTCTTTTCCTAATGCCTACAATATGATCGCTAAGATTTTTGTGCATGGAGATAAATCAAGAACAATTTATAAGTAACTTCGCCAAGAAAGTGAAGTGTAAGCAACTTCTAGCACAGCACTAGCACATCTCACCTGGTTATACTCCCTGACATCAACTGTAGTAGTATTGGTCTTATACGTAACAGCTGCTTACATGCATATAGGTCTCTACTAACTTCTGAATTGTTCATAGAATAAGTAGTAAATGTTTTTGCTAATTAAGTGCAACAGTAGTCTTTAAGAAGGTTGTGTTCATTTGATGTTGTCCTAAAACATCTACATACATCACGTAGCTGTTTGTTCTTCCTTTAAAGCTTGTTTTCAATCCTTCCCTACCACTGGTGTCAGAAGTCCACAGATACCAGTTTTCTATCCTACCTTAAACCCAAATATCGTATTTGCTATTCTTCCGTCATACAGCAATAGCCTGACTTGACAGACTAATTACAAAAACAAACACAAAACTTAAGTGTACGACCACACATGATAAACTCCTGGTGGATATAAACCCACCAAGGTTGCAGTATCATCATTGTGTATCATTAGCCAGTTTGCCTTATGCTTTTAACGAAGGGGAAGAATACTTATGTAAGCATTCAGTGCTATAGTAAGACTACCATAATGCTAACTACACTGGTAGTTAGCTGTGTCACTTTCTTCTTAAATGGCCAAAGAAACTTTTTCTAATAACTTTAGTTTCTTATCTTCTGTTGCAAGACTTTTATACTGTGACTGTCAAGACAACCATAGCCATGGTCACCCTAGTTTAAGCGTGGAAACGCTTCCTCCTCCTCTGACTTGCACTTGAATTCCAAACTGCAGTTGCATTTCAGATCTGAAGTTGCATCTCCTACTTCAAAGTTTCCCTCTCATGCCCATGATTTCTTCAATCCCCCTGAGTTTACTGATCAACTTCTCTGAATCACAGAAAATATATGAAACTAAAGCCCTACAGACTTCGTTGGCCTATGTTCTTACCAACAATAAGCTGTTCCATACAGAAGCTGTACTGGGGGCATAAACTACAGATAATGCCTTTTGTAACTGTTCTGATTATTACTTTTCTCTAGTTAACTAGAACTACAGTCATGGCAAATCAGACAGATGATCTAGATCTCTACCACATCTAAGTAAAGGAAACAAGACTATGAAGTATCTCTGAGGTCCTTCAAAGCCATTATTCTATATACAGAATTTAAATTTTTCCTAGAATTTTCCTCACAGTAACAAATCCTGCCTTTTTTTTTTTTAACAGAAGGAAACTGTAAAATTTGTCGAGATCTGTAAGAGGTCTCTACTACTTAAGAGAAAAGTTAATAGTTCTTCCCTAAGGTGATTTTGATCCAAAACGTAGCCATGCCCCAGCTTGCTTCCTTAGCCAACTGCAGAGGTTTCCAGATTGTAGTGAACTTACTACTGCGGACATGCAAACCACTTTAGAGTTTCACACTAGCAGCTCCCCCCGTTTCTACCGGTACCTTGTGATTCAAAGAAATATTAGTACCAGATGTAAACTGGACACCTCAGCAGGGTTTTTTTTTTTTTTTCTGGCTCCAGAGCATCCAAGAACTGAACAGTGCTAGAATTTGTTTCTTGGGCAGCACAGATGCAGAAGAGATCTCGTCCCCCAAGGCAAGGAATAGAGGCATACATATGCGGGTTACTTTGAAAGGTAATTTTCCTCCATCAACACTTACAGGTCATAGCCAGGAGCTTCTACTATTTTGAGCAAACTAAGTTTGAGAACCGCTAGACTCCTGCATCAGCATCCAGTTCTGCTGAACCCACTGTATTTCCTGCTTTCTGGACAGCTGCAAGCCATGGTGGGCCAACTTTCACCTTACCATACAGGTAGAGCCTTTTCAACAGCAGCGTTGCTCATGCAACTATTACTGCCCCCACTGCTGTCTGCCTATTCGCATAATATTTTAAGACATTCTTTTAGCCTCTGTTATAACCACATCCCTAATTGTTTGTATGCCTACCAACAATGAATCCTCTCCAATTTATCCCTGTGATTTAAAAAATACAAGTTCTGATCAGGCAGGCCAGACTCCATTCCAAATGTTAGTGTACCAGATTTCTCACAAGTGTGTCCTGGACAAGCTTTTACATGTGAAGTCCTGGAAGCGGAGCACAATCTAGGCTTGGAGCCTTCACTCAAACTAGAGAGTACAACTGGTTGGAAGAGCTTGCGTGCTTGCTTTTAGCAGGGTGACAATGAACATCCACTTCTTTCACTCATAGCCACTTATGTCTTACCTGTGCTGTTATCTTTGCTGTCGCAGCTGCTGCAGCAACAGCTGCTGCTGGAGGTAATCCCCCTGGCGTAGCAGGCGTCAGGAGCGGCATTGGAGGAGTCACAGCTTTACCGACTCGGAGATACTGACCCCCAAGGTCAAAGAGGTTCATAGAGGAAACTGCATCTTGAGAAGACTGTGCTTTCTCGTATTCTACAATGAGAAGGAGGAATAACTTGCAAGTGACTCTTTTTACTCCTAAATTCAACTCTTACTGCACAATTATGATCTATGTTTGTTTAAAAGAGCGACCCCTCAGTGCTTAGCTTGCGCATCTCAGTCCTCCGATCACATAAGCACTGCTGAGAACAGCAAGCATCGCAAAATCTCTCAACCCACATAAATGGTGAGTAAAAGTATCTGGCTGCTAATCAGACTTCTAGATACAAATTTATCTCTATCCCATCGTTTAAAGTAATTCTTCCAGCAGAGTAAAAAATGATGAGGATGATCCCAGCTACCTTCCTTATCCCAGAACAAATACCAGATAGACATTTTACCAATGAAACCATAGCCTTTGTGTTTTCCTGTCGTGGGATCTCTGGCTAGCGTGCAGGATTTGATCTTTCCAAAGGCCTCAAACACACTCTTGATGTCATCATCTGAAAGGTCCTGATGAACAGAGGCCACGTAGATGCGGTTGAAAGCCCGTGCCTCTTCTGCTAGCTGGTCTATAATTGGTTGTGCCTGACCTATATTACTAGGCCTCCCCACCTGCAGAGAACAGGAAACAGTCCATTAAACGGTCTGAAGAGCAGCAGCACGACTTGCCGAGACATACAGTAGGTAAGCACTCAACCACTTGACTTCCTTTGCAAACCACATAACCTCTCATAAGGTCAAAATTATGAAAGGGCAACAGCTGACTCAGCTCCGGGATACAGCCTGCTCTATGATTCTACAAGTACTGGGAGGCTGGACTGACTCTGTCCCCCTCCTTTCCCCTTCCTCCTAGGTAAGTGTTATCTTCCCTAACCTGCAAAGACCAGCTTCCAAGAAGCAAAAACAATGCTGAAAGCAAAACACAATGTTTCTATAACCTTCCTTTGAAGGCTCCCAAACCACTAACAGTGCAGAAATGCATCAGAGGTGAATGCAGGACATAAAACACTTTGCAGAAAATACTAGCTTCCTCCCCAGATTTCAGTCTCCAAAGTTCCACCTTTCAGAGAGCATCTCTTACTTATTGCCTGAAAACACACAGCTACAAACCTTGGTTCTCTTCAGTTTGTGCTTTTTGGATGGCAAGGTAGTTAAATTCCTCATGCTACTGACAGGCAAAAAAAGCGCCTGATGCTACTTATCTACCATCCACACAGGCACAGCGTATGAAGAACACCAAGTACCATTAATCATCTTTGTTTTGTGCTTCAGAAATTTCCATGCTGTGTGTGTGAGGGGGAACTGCCAGCTGATAAGAACAAGTTTCTTGACTTTATTATCACGCTGGGTGGTTCTCCTCAGAGTGAGGGACCTACACACTATGCACTTAGTGGGCAGAAAATGAAGATTTATCAGGGAACAGGCTTTAGGTTATGTTCCATGCTGCAGTGCTACGGGAAACATTTCTAGGCATCAAAATCTTTATTCAAAGTAAAGAGCACTAGGGATTTTCAGGGCATGCCTGTTACTCACCTTTATATTTCTTCCTCCCAACATGACAGAATTCATCTGCTCCAAGGCCAGCTGAGCAGCTTCAGGCACCTCATATTCCACAAAAGCAAAACCCTAGGACAGAAGGAATACTCCTGCTGAATTGTACCAGTCACGTCTTGTCAACCCCAGCGCCAGCTAACGCGGCCAAGAACCCCCACGTGCTAGATTCTTACTGTTGTGGGCTGAGAAGACTCTTCCTTCAAGGCTACCTGTCTGCAGAGTCTCTCATGCCTCGAGGCCTAGCAGAGAAAGGCTACTGCGTACAGGCCTGCTAGCTGTTTAGCACCCTTTGTGCGCACCACACCCATGCACATATGGTTCCCACTACAGAGTGCTGCAAAAATGATCAGAGCGAGCAGATACAAACAATTTCTTAAAATGCTAAGGCAGCCTTCTCTCTATGAGGACGAACGTTCCTTCTTCCCCTGGATATATTCCCGAAGGCCTTGAAGAGAAGAAAAACATCACTCGAGGCCCATTAACCAACCTTATGCTTCATCGTAACCGAGTCCCAGGACATATCAATGCTTTTTATAGGTCCAAATGGGGCAAAGGCCTGGCGAATGGTATCTTCTCCGAGTTCATAGTATATGGAGCCCACATAAACACGACACATGATGGCCAAGGCGCGCTGCCTCTGAGCTGCCATCTGTATTGGAAAGAAGAACTGGCTGGTTAGATCAGGGGGTGGTCATGGACGTCAGGACCTCCTTCCCTTCCTCCTTCCCTCCCAGGAGCTATGACCCAGCAGCAGGTAGCTCCTCACCGGGCTGCAGCACAGCCTGGTACACGTAGTGGTAAAGAAGTATTTTCCTGCTCAATGCACAGACTGCTGGAGCGGATGAGCAGTACAGCTCACTCCTGGGGCAGTCAAATCTTTGATGGGGTCTGCCGCTTCAGGAGCCTTAACTCCAACCCCGCTGACAAGGTCTAACCCTCCCCAGCATGATCGCATCTCCAGCAACACTTGCAGGAGGAGGAAATAACTTCATTCTAGGACAGCTTCCCCCTCCAGGCAGCAAAGGTCTCAATTCTAGGCACTATCAGCAATCCCTCCCGTTCCCTCCCACAAGAGATCCGGTATCGGGCACCACCTAGTCACTCCCTCCCCCACCCCGTCCTCCCAGGCAGCAAAGGATCTGGAATTGGGAACCTCCTCCCACCCCCTCGAGCATCACACGCCACCTCCTCCCCTCCACCCGCCCCAGGCAGCACAGGATCCAGTACTAGGCACCACTTCCACCACGCATTTCAAAAGCAAAGCAAACAAAAATAAAAAATAAAAATCATATGGTTAAATGAAACTTCTTCGTTAAGTGTGTGGTGCTAGTACTTATCACTGCCTGTTGTTACTGGCTCAGATAGTGGTGCAGCCCCCAAAGACTCCGCCCTTATCAGTTTCGGTGCAGAGAAGGTCTCTGTGCTATTTTCTCCTAAGTATGCCTGAAAACCTGTTTGCAAGACAAATCCAGAAATTTCTTAAAGCAGGTATCCAAAAAAGCAGTATCCTTCAGTTATTTTTCACCCACATTACAATTCTAAAATTGCTACTACTAATAAACTTTGTTTTGGAAGATGCTGCCTACGACAATCACGGGTTTGGCCGGCACGTCCTATCAGCAGGTCTCGGACCCAGGCAGAAACGAAGGCTCTGCACAGGCAGCTCCCTACGGTCAGCAAGACTGAATTACAGCGCGCTGGAGACGCGCACGGGGCTTCGTTCCTGTTCTGCATGGAACAGATGGAACCAACGTACGGCAGTAAGGGCTACGGGCTGTTGCAGAGCAGGCAAATGCAGCGTTAAGCTCGATGCCTTTCTCCCTTCCCGGCACTGCAGTGCTTGGCACCAAAGGGGGGAGCGGTGGAAACCGCGCCTTCCCCACCGGCTCTGCTTAAGGGGTCTGCGATCCAGGCCTTTAAGGAGACCCACCTTCAGAGTGCTGCAACAAGCATGAGCACAATGAGCTCTGACGTGTCTGGGGCCATTACAACTCGCATGGCGAAACAGAAGGGACTGCATTTCAGCTGTGCTAGTCGAAGGATTGTGGACGTGAACAGTACCTGAAGAAATCCTCCTCCCTCGTAACACGTGTAAGTGACATTGACCACAGGAGGAAACAAACTGTAAAGGTTCAACTCCTATTACTCCATACAACGGGGATACTATAAACAGGAACGGTTCTCACCCCGTACTGCTGCTCCTGAAGCGTATTACACTTGCCTCTTGACTGGGTTTAATATTTCACACAGTTAAAGATAAGTTGCTTTTCAATAGCTCTGCAGTGCTGTGACTGGGAGGACTATGTGTGCAGGCAGGACAGCTGACATGTTGTGTCCCAGGTTCTCCAACACCTTCACAGCTCTGGTGCATGACAGCCAGTGATCAGCAGCCCCTCAGTCTGTGCAGTGCGTCCGTTTACAGGTTCAGAGCCATCACCAGTCTAACCCGGGTGTCGGAGTGAAGTGCCTCACCCGTGGCGACACAGACCGTGACAAACATTTAGTGTTTTACTAGGAGTGCCCTTGGACGAGACACTGCAGCCCCGCACCAGGCAGAGGCAAGTCCCACCTTCTGAAGCCTGTATATGCGAACAGGACCTTCCCTTCTTTTATCAATGCAACAGTGGCAAGAAAATGGCAGCTGTCCTCTCCCTCGGCAGCAACCTTTACAGGAGGACATCCGCAACTTTCACTGCTGCATAGATTCTAATGCAATAGGTGGGGCAGAGCTAGGAAGACATGTTACATCGGGAACATATCAGAAATCTGCACCTACAAAGGCAGAATTTAGGTAGGCCATGATGACCACAGGCACGTGTGGGTCACTAACAGGAATCAGCATCAATTTAGGGGAAGTGATGTCATATACACCTGCGAACTAAGCACAGGAACTCATGAATAGAAATTTTACTGCTTTCACTGGCTGTATTAAATCGTTTTTGCTGGCCACTGGCCCTTTTACTCAATGTACAAAATGGAGCTTCAGGAATCTGCCGTCTTCATTGGAAAGGCAACGGCTAGTATTTGTACGTATGAAATATTGCTGGTAAGCGCTTATGAAGGTTATTTTAAGGACAAGCCAAAACATCCTATTGGAATGGTGCTTCAAATGAAAGGCAATGCAAAAACATCACCACCAGCTCCAATTTTCATACAACAACGCCAGGAAATTGTGCTCATGTTGCTGAACTGACAGGGGAATTTGAGCTGCACTTCTTAGTGGATTAGGTAGACAGCAAGCTTTAATCACAGGCACTGAGATACTGCAGTAGGAAGTTCGGACTGCACTTCACGTAGGACTCGATGGCTCTTGTCAACAGGATGTTGTGCACAGGCCTGTTTGCATTTCCTACAGTCCTGATGGGCTTTGGGATAAAGCATTGCTGAGAGATGAGCACCAAAACTACACTCAACTGTAGCACAGCTGAATGGTTCAGAAGACTCCTACTGCTGGGTTCTGTCCCATCAGCAGTAGCCTCCAATTGCCTACAGTCTTAGGGAAAGGATTCACAATACTAACTATGCCCCTGAGGCTAATGAGAAATTAAACATTCCCCGTTACGTTATCAGTACGTGCTTTTCATCTATTGCCCAGCTGCGAATACGAGCTGTAATTTTTAAAGCAAAACTGGTGGTGTTCATGCTATTAAGTATGCATCTGCATTAACTGGTAGAGGTTTCTTGGGCACAAGGGTTCGGAAACCACCTGTGCAAAAACTCACTGAGATACAGGTTTCCATTCCAATCCAAACTTACATATTCCCATCAATTTTATTTTGGCTCCCCTGCTGACATGCTACCTACCGTGACAGTGTTATAGGAGGGAAACCAGGTGTTTTTAGCTCTAGTGCATCTTTCATTTGGGAGGACAGGCCTCCAGTTGCATTTTACCAACTCAACGTTGCATTTCAGCAAGATGGGAAAATACTTGCAAATGAACCTTTGCATGCAGAGTGGAGGTTATAGGACACTTTTTCTGCAGTGGCCATTGTTCAACATCTCTGGAAAAAGGAGGGAATTGATAATCCCAGGTAATCATAGATCGTACAATAAAGCTCTCTGTGATAGCTGATTAGAAACTCCAGCGCTAAAGGACCACACAGGTTCTCTGAATAGTTCTGCAGTTCTGTTACTTCCATCCTGTTTTTTGGTTTTGTTTTTAAACTTTAATCGAAACATGATGTTCACCTAGTCTGGAAACATGCACAGAAAGAGCAGTCTTACAACCTGGGCTACAATATGTTCTGCAAGCCTGTAGTGCCCCCGTCTTCCCCAGCACCATAGATGCCAGGCCTCTGGTGCTGTGAGTTTGCTTCAGGAGAAGTTGCCCATTTGTGAGTTACCTTGGCAGTTAGTTTTAGGTCAGGACCTCAGAACTGTAGCATCCCTAGAAATGCAGCTCCCACAATTTCACAGGTGTTCAGTACTGTTCGCAATCTAAAGCTTTCTTTGCCAACTGACTCCAGGACCCCGACTGCCAGTGTCACAGCAGACTGCACCCAGCCCAGGATGTTCCTCTGGGGAGTTTACACTTTGCCTCTGCTTGTTGTGCTTGTCCATAACAGGTGGGTATGTGGGAGGGTTGTGCTGGGTTGAATTAAGAGCATTGTATCACCACTACGTACTTCCCCACTCTAGGCCCTGACTAAGACAAAGTGCCCAAGAAGAAGTGAATATGTCTATTGACCGATTGTAAAGGTGAGAGAGGATCTCCAAAGCCCATTGTCACTGCTGCCATCTGAAAGACAGTAAAGACAGAGTTCAGTCTGTTGGAGCTGAGCATACTACGGCTGTTTGTAAAAACTCAAGCAGAGCGGCGGCACAGGGAACCTGCGAGAGAGGCCTCTCCTTCCTTGCCCCTCACTGCCTGGTCCCAAGGACTGTCCGGCGCTGGGACCCTGCAGATTCCAGTCCCACCAGGTCAGGGTGGAGTTGTGCTGCTGCCACTGCCTCAGGAAGCAGGGTCTTCTCCCAGGGGGGACTCAAGGCAATAGTAACCTCTGCAACCACTGTCGTTGATTCACCCCCAGCATTTAAAAAGGAGCCCCTCAACTACATCAGCCACTCAGAAACATGCACAGCCCTGAAAGGCCAGAGCTGCTTAACGTGGCAAGCACATCCACAGTGACGCTTCATTAAAAATATCCAAGACCCCAGAGCTGTTACATTTTGGGACTCCTAACTTGGAATAGAAGGCAGTGCTATCTGTTCAAGAAATCTCCAAAGGAAGGGAGATTTAAATGGCTGTTAAGGGTTCTCCCGGCACACAGGCCTTCCAGCGTTAACGAGAACAGCCAACTGAACTGCTCAGCGAGGCTGGCAGGGTACCCGGGTGAAGGGGAGGGAAATGGGTCCGCACTGCTGGTAACACGAGGGAGAGGGGAGCCCTTCCCTCCAGGAGAAGAGATGGGGCAAGGACGCACAGTGACCCTAGGCACCACCTTAAATGTAAATTGAAGGTGAAACCCACAGCGAGTTCTTTGGCTTCTGGTGATTCGAGAAACATTTAGGCAGCCAACAGGCGAGAAAATTTCTCCCCAACGGGAGAAAAAACTCTGGGGGCAATTTGTACAGGTGGGTAAAGGGCATTTCTTTAGAGGGCTCAAGACTGCATACTTTAATTTCACTGTGGAAACAGAAGTGCTTTCACCTGGCTCCGGGCAGGCCTCAGGGCTGTGCTCTGGTTCTAAGTGCAAAAGGAACTCCACCTTGTTGGGGAGAGTAAGGCAGAAAGAGCATCTCAGAAGGTCTCTCACCTGCAGGTTGGTGAGTTGCTGTTGCTGGTGGGCGATGGTTTGCTTCACCAGCACACTCTTGATACTCTGCTCCATCGCATACTTCTTTGCCTAGGAAGAAACAGACTTTGTAGTCACAGCCTAACACCGCAGAACAGGGAACGACGTCTGACTTCACGCCACAGCTCCCCAGAACCACGCAGCTGGCTGCCAATGGTGCTTTCTGATGCTCCAGCCCTAAGCTCTAAGGCACTGAACATTAGCCGGCGGCAAACAGCTTACTAACGCCTTGGTCTGCGTCTTGGAGCTGCGAGCCCTGAAATCCAGCGTAATGCTTGAGCAGAGGATTGGATGGACTCAGTCTGCGGCAGGCACAACGTTAGGAAAGCAGCATGCACTACACACTCAGCACTTCCCCTCTTCCTCCCTCTGCCCCTCAGATCCCACCATAGCACCTTACCTGCTGGGATGAGGGCAGGACAGATAGCCTCCTTCAAGTCCTTTCCACTCAGAGAACATCTGGACAAAGAGGTTCTACAAAAGGGAAGGGGGCTCCTAATCCCCATGCCCAGTCTCTTGACTCTGCGCTGCCCCTCCCTTTCTTTATCATATTTGGACTACTCCAGTTTGGAGGACCCACTGCTCTTGCTCACTAAAACGCTCCAGCTCTTTCTCTAATTCCTAGGCTGAGGACACCAGCCTGAGTTGTCTTTTTTGTTCAGCCTTCTACAAATTTGACAAAGCCTGAGCTCTAGGCCCAGTGGTGTTAACATGAGGCTCTTTGTCAAGGGAAACCTAATCCCCACACGTGCCTGTTCCCAGCGGAGGGTACAAACACATTCAGCCAACCCCTCAGGCACCTGCTCTCCGTACGTGTTTGGGAGGTGCCAGGGAACAGTAGGCTCTAAACCGTGGATTTGAGACGTGTGCTTCGGAAACCTGGAAACGGACAAGGGGATTTACATCTGTCAGCTATGGAGAAGCCAGAGGAAACGAGGCCGTTTCACACTGTGAGCCAAACACACACACAAGCAGCTTCAGCATTACGGGAACATTCACACGAAGCCTACCCAGAACAATGCTGTACTTGCCTCAACTGAATACGTAAGACACCTGTCCCACAGCTCCCACATTCCCTGGTTTTGTTTCCTTCCCCCTCTTTTCCCAGTTCTGCTCTCCTCAGCAAGCCAGGCACCACTCTCTGCCAGCAAAGTGGGCCAGAGGTTGGCAGTAACCTCCCACTGCCTGTAAAAACAGGGCCAACGACCAAAAATCGGAGCTGGTCTGAGGTTTTATCTAGATGGAGACACGTCGACTCAAGTGGGGCTGAAAATACTTGCCACATGCTACTGGGTCTCTTGACATGGAAAGGAGCGTAAGGGAAAAACAGACTTTGTGATGTGTTTGTGTGGGCAGAGTAAAATATCAGCTGGAGCACATCAGATACCTATTTCTTGTGGGGTACGGTCTGCTCGTCAGGTAGCTTTATGGCGGTTGCACATTGTCTCTGAATTACAATACGTTCTTAAGTTGTTAGGATTACTTATGATTTTGATTTTTTTGAAGGAAAAGCACTCCCCCACCACAACAGGGAATCCCATGTTGTGCTCCCCAAAAAGCATCTATAAACTCCAACCCAAGACACAGTTGTCGGGCACAATTTTGAAGATGCGAATCCACGCAGGGCACAGTCATCATCCCGCATGTAATCTTGACAGGTGAGCTTTTTGTTTTTTAAATAGCATCAGGAAAAAAAAAAGTTTCAAAAAAAATAAAAATAAAAAAAGAACCAACCAACCAAAGAAGAATGCTGAGATGCAAGTTCACGTCAAGTATACTCACTTTCTGGAGAGCTTCCTGCTGTTCTGGTGTGAGGGGAGGAAGCCCCAGCTTGGCTGCTGTGCTTTGTCCATTTTCCATCTTAATGGACTCTGTACCCTAAGGAAATAGAAACACACTCATGGAGAAGCTGTTCTCACAAATCTGACCCATTTCTTCATTCCCAGAAACTCAACACACTTGTCAGAGTCTTAGGAAGACTTTTTAGCCAACTATTAGTAACTCGTGAAAAGCCATTCGTTAATGTTACAGCCGCTTCCCATGGGAGAGCTACCCACCAACTGTACAAACTGATGAACAGGTTGGATACTTAACCTAACGAGTTCCCTAAACATCGTATTTTCAGTGAAGAAAAATGCAATACACCCCAGTCTTCATTTATATCATCTCCACCCTAGGTCTGGGCAGTTAAATTCTATCCGATGCAGCTGTATATTCTCCTTCCATCTCTTCCCATACCGGTTTGTTTCCCTTGATTTCTCAAGTTCTCTTTTTAAGTCTTCTCTTAAAGTTTTCCGAATTCCACACACTGCTCTAGGTACTGAGTCCCAAATAATCATCCCCATACTTGGTAGGATGCACGTTACCTGCACACGCAGACACCCAAACCCAACATTAGAGCAGGCCTAGGAAGAAGCTTCTGGGGCACTGGGCTATTTGTGTGATTTCACAGACGTACACACAACTAACAAACCTCAGCCTTCTCGGGGTCTTAGGTATTCTACTGGCTTCTTTGCCTCATGCTTGTGCTTTACGCTGAAGTTCCTGCCTGTGAAATAACTGCTCGGTTATTCCCACCACGTTGAGTAACACCAGGTTTCCCTGAAGTATGCACATCAAACTGGTTTTGGTCAAAGCGATTCAACACCTCGTGTCTTTCTGGTAAGCATCTACCAACTGGTATTCTTAAGGAAGTATTCTTCAGCGTCCCCAAAACAGTCACATAATTGATAGTCAAAGCGAGGTTGTCGATAAAAGCCTGTTAAGATACATCTCAGTTCTCCAGTTAAAAAGAAAACAAGCGAACACAACCCCACTAGATACTCTCTAACAAGAACAGACCAAAAAAAGAAAAACGATCAAGCCCATTCAGACAGCAACACAAGAACAGCTTTCCTGACACGGCAACAAAGCTGTCACACGGGGAAAAAACAGTCCCAAAGCAGTCGGCATCTTAGCAGAACAGCAAGTACTCCTGCTCCTTCGGTTCCATCCATCCAAAACAGATCACTGGCTCACAGCACTCTAGCGAGCCCTCCTGCGGGCACAAACGCTTCTTGAAGACCACTGATCTTCTCCAGGAAGAAAAAGAAGCCACAACACAACTCACTGGAACATCAAGAGCCTACAAATACCAAAACGGAGAGCAACAAGAAGCTATTCTCGTACAGAGCTGAAGCCTCACAGAGGAGAAAGGCAGCCTTCCGGAAGCAGATGCTGCATCGTGTCTGCGCACTAACCACAGCTCATTGCATCTTCTTTATCCTACCACGAGGCAAAGGGGAGCACATTACAGAGCAGCTGCTGCAGCTCCCGGCACGAGACGACAACCGCCAGCTAAGCTGAGCGCCAGCAGAGTGCTTCAGGTCTGGGCACACCTCTCAGCGAGGAGCGCCACGTGCTGCCGGCTGCCTGCTCAGCAGCACAGCTCCTTCCCTGCGCCCACCTCGGTAACAGGACAGCGCAGGCCAGTCAGCCGCTTCCTCAGAGACACAGCTTCACTGACGGGCCTGTTTTTCACTTCTATTTTCTGATTTATTTACTGACAAAAGCAGAACGTGCAGCTTTTGTCAGGGAAGAAAACTACAAGATTGCCGTGAGATATTTTGAGCAGACAGATTCTTTCCCTAAGTGATGCCACCTAAATGTAAGGGAAGCTCAAGCGCATCCACGTTATTCTCAATATAGGGAAATAATTTGTTATTATTTTATTTCTAAATTTCCATGACAATGTCAAGTTCAATAGGTGAACAGCAGAAGAGGTGAGAGAAGAAACATCTTATGCATTCTCAGAAGACATCGTGGGGACACAGACTCGGCCTGGTAAGTCTTTGAGCCCTCCCACTAAAAAGGAGTTAAATAGTTAAATAAGGGCACAACCCCCCCAAATTCAAGGCCTCCAAAGCAGCCTGCTTTCTCTAGAGTAGCTGCAAGCTCAACCCGTAAGAACAGAAGCCGTAAATACCACAGACAGCACGTACCTGCCGTGAGGACCGGGATCCCCAGCGGTGTCTGTTGGCCCGTCTGCTCCTGCTGCTCAGGCCCTGGAGCCACGACCAGGGTGTTCCAGGGTGTTCCTTCCCGTACCACCACCTCACCCCACACCCCAAGGTGTCAGAGGGCCCGTACCTACTCCTCCCGAGGCAGGGCTGCCGCTGATCCTTTCCCACGGCTGACGTGGGGGATGTCTGATGCTAAATGCTGATTAGTCAGCTCGTTAACTAAGCTTTTACTTTCCTGTCCGGGTATAAAGCGGGGTCACATTCCCTTTAAGAAAGGAAACCCTAATTAGTGCACGCAGGAAAAGGCTACCTTACAACCTGCCACAGCACATGCAGTCGGTTTGTTTTCCCTAACACACGCTGCTTTTATGTTCCAGCCGACTGAAGGCCACATCTGCCACCACATTACCTACTCATTCTGTACCCTGAAATCCTCCGGCCATTCATTTACCTCCATGGCTCCCGGTGGGGAGGTTCAGACCATCAGGAAAAACTACTCTGCCAAGAGGGCAGTCAGGTCACGGGAACAGGCTTCTTGGAGACGTAGCTGACACACCGTTCCTGCCCGTGCCTAAAAGGCATTTAGATAAAGCTCCTAATGCTGGGTTTTAACTTTGGGTTGCCCTGAAGAAGTCTGAGATGGACGTGATCTTTGTCGGTCCCTTCCAACAGGAACTATTTTATTCTAGTCTAAATGACGGCGACTGAAGCGTCCTATTGGACTAGAGACTTCTGACGAGATAGACCGTTCGTTTTCCCAACAGAATCTTGCCCATTGCTTGCACAGAACTGGTCTGAGTGCTTCAGATGAGCACACTGCCCATAGGGAGCCGCGTTCCTACAGGATCAGTGCAACAGAGGAAGAGGCGAGAGCGACCACAGCACCGTGGTCCCGTGCTGCAGGCGCCCATTTCAGTCAGACTGCCTTCCTGGCCTAAAGCAGCACAATCTGGACCTGCCTTTGTTACTCACCTAAGTCCTGTCTCCCATCTCCGTGCTCACAGCCAACCACCTAAAATACCAGAAGGGACAAAAAGCCTCATCTGTTCAGTACCAGATACACGTGAGGCTGAACAGACTTGTGCCTGTGAAATGTACCAGCGTAACAGTTACCATGGGGAAAACCTCAGTCAACAGCAGAAAGCAAAAACTGGAGTACCTCCTCCACTCACTGCGGTTTCTCCCACATCAGCCCCTTTGTCTCAAGTCTATCAGCAGCGGATCAGCCTCCTACCAGGCCACAAGGCTTCCTGCGTTCTTCAGGGGCTATTAAGGGCAAGGAGCAGGACCTCAGCTCCCTTAAAGCAAAGCCGCAGGATGAGTTTGATGATGTTCAGAGGTACGCAGCCTACATCATGCTCAGTCTGTTTTATAGGGCCAGTTGAAACTTCTGTTTGCGTCAGTCTCAAGTTTACCATGAGGTGTCTGAGAGCATTTTCTAGGAACTATAGGGAACATTGGAAGCAGAAGCCAAATAAGCCCTCCTAACACAAAAACCTATCCCACAAGCATCTGAATGCAGCGTTCTGGAGTTGCAGTTACTTCACCGGTCCCTACAGATTGAATTTCACAGCTCCTTTAAATAACCCACAAGGACCTAAGGAGAATCACAGTGCAACAAAAAAAAAACTGATACATGAATCAAAACAGATAATTGGAACCATTTTATGCTTGCAAACTGGGAAACTCAAGTACACAATACTGAACCTGCTTTGGCAGGGGGGTTGGACCCGATGGTCTTTTGAGGTCCCTTCCAACCCCGACAGTTCTGTGATTCTGTCATTGGAAGGTAGTATTGTATAATCCAGTTGTAGCCCCAGGGCTGGGGAAAAAACAAACGAGGAAACCTTGAAGAAAACAGAGACCTTTGAGTGGATTCTGACTGTGTGCTTACTGGCACAGCACACCAGGCCCGAACCTACGGACAACACAGTCAGACTGAGAACAATCAGCAAAGCAATACAGTCATGGGGATCTGTGTGATGCAGGAAGGCTGTACCACCTCTAAGACTAATTCTGATTGTGCAACGCTGAGAAAAAAATTAAAAGTCATTCTGGTTCTTAACTAACTGGCTAAAAAAAGTTGTCTACCCAGCTCCCTAGGGTCCCCTGCCCATTTCTTTACATCTTCTGCATGTTATCGTACAGTCACCTCCGGAAACGCCCTTGGTTTCCTTAGGGAAGGCACCTTTTCTACTGCTATTTCTGCTTCCCCTCAGCTTTTAAAAAAAGAGTGCAACGTAGGAGCAATGAGCACAGTGGAAGGCATATCAAGTTTAACAATTCAGTGGCCACATTTTAGTATGATTCATAAGAGAGACTGGCAGATATCTACATTTCATGTCATTTTAACATGTGAGCTCACTAAAAGGCATAGCTTCTGAATACCGGTTGGTAACATCCAACCTCCAGCACAGAGGGAATAGTCAAAACTAAGGAGGACAAATCTGACAAAGTCAGAGAGTATTCAAGAAGCTAGACCCAGACACTACTTCACTGGCTGGTTCCAAGCTCTTTGCCATCAAATATCCCTCTGGAAAGAGACCTTTACGTACGCCTTCCCTGATCAATGGTACAGCTGTAATGGAAACTCATCACCACGTACCTTTCAGCATACCTGTTCTTCAAGGAAGACTGCTAAGCTCTCTGTTACTCCAGAGCATTCAAAAAGCGACAGATGATATAAAATGATCCCAATCTCTACCGCCAGTCCCAGTAAATTGAGACTCTCACTTCTCTTT
The DNA here is from genome assembly GCA_011076525.1 of Nettapus auritus. Lineage (NCBI taxonomy): Eukaryota > Metazoa > Chordata > Aves > Anseriformes > Anatidae > Nettapus > Nettapus auritus. Next base: position 149,915,605 of record CM021766.1, read on the forward strand.
CCAGGCACATTAGGGTAATAGCGCTAAGGAGAAAGGCTTAGCACAACTGATCTGAACCTGCCAGGCAGCAACGTACGTGCAGCTGTTGGTGCTTTATGCTAACGCCGGCCACCTTGAAAACTGCCTTATTTAAGCACATGGAAACAGGAGGGAACAAGAAAAACGCATGAGAAGTTGACAACAGAAGCAGAAGAATGCGAGCTTCCTTTAAAATAGAAATAAATAGAAACTGTATACCTGGTGCTACGAACATTGCTTCTGAGCGTTGCTTGGCCCTTTAGGCTGGTTTGAACTCCAAGAGTTCAGGCACATTCGTTGGAAATTTATTACATGGCTGAGAATTTCTCTGAAGTATAAACACACACAAGAGAAAAAGAAAAATACAGAATCTTGTTTATTTTAGGAACCATAACAAGCAAACAACACAAAAGATTAAATAAGACAGAAGCAGAAAAAGGACTGACGATATTTCAGGAGGCATTAACAAACAGAAGCTTCACCTACAAATACCCGGCCAGCATCATCAGCTTCCTCCTTGCTCCGTTACTTGCAGCAGTGCTTGGGAACCTGCACTCATCTGAAGGCTTTCATGCTGCAACAGCCCGTGCCAGCAGGGAAGTCGGAAGCACCAGCCGAGCGCCTTGGCAAAGGCAGTATTGTTATTCACGCAGCAGGCTTACTGTTCAGAAGTCCCCCTTCACGTATATAAAAGCAGTTAAGGATTTTGCCCCAATTACTATTTACATCTGTAGATTCAGCTGTAAGTCCCGTACTTCACAAGTCCTTCTGTGCACAACGACTTTCTGCTATCCCCAGATTACTTCACTAACCACTCTATTTCGCCCCCACGCAGACCAGGCTGGTCAGAGGAAGGAGCAGCAGTGCAGGTTTCCCTCCCTGTAAGCATGCGCAACGACCGTGCTGCCAACAGAGCACAGGGCACACGCAAGATTTTTCCGTCAACGCCACCAGAAGCTCTGCACAGAGAACAGGCACATACCGGAACCTTTCAGAACATGGTCTTTAGAGCATCTCGCGACCAAAGTGCTTAAACACGTTTGTGTAAACAGCATCTCTTTTCTTCAGACGAAAAAGGCAATTAAATGTCACTAATGCTGCCCACTGGCATATTCGGTTCTCCCTGAGCACCAAATTCACGCAGGTAAAACTTCTGAAAACACAAGAAGTCTCAAGAACACGTGCATACAAATGAACTACATACCCCCAGAGCAATTCCTTCTGGTGCTTGTTTGATAGATCCCTTCTGATGCCTTCCATTTGACAGAACTACTCCCAGCTCCACCAGAACTGAGAAAAAGATGCCTTCTGGATGTTACCTGCACACGCAGAACGCTCTGCGCTGTCACCGATCTGTCACAGAACGCACAAGTCACAACGCACCTCAGTATTTGACTCTCAGAGGAAGAAAACTGCTGTTTCTGACAATCTACAACAGTGCTAAAACGAGATATGACACACGACCTGGTCTCTATGACGAACAGGACAGCACGACAAGCCAACACATTCATCCTTTCCCAAAGGAAAGGCCGCTTTCCCTGAGCATCGTCTCACCTCCTTATCAGCAAGTCAACAGTTGTCCAACGAAGCTGTCAATTTGTCACGCAGCAACAGCAAGAAGTTCTATGAAAGGGACCCGGGGGTGCTGGGGACAGCAGAAAGGGACCATTTCTGTACCGGGAGGACGGCTGAGCCCTAGGACAGGCTTCCTTCCTAGGCAGTCAATGCCCCGGCCTGTCCACGTTGCAGAGTCATTTGTCCAACGCCCTCGTAACACGCTTTAACCCCGGTTAGCCCTGACGTGCTCAGGCAGCTGCACTGGCTGATCTCTGAGGTCCCTTCCAACCGAAATGTTCTGTTCCCAGTCCTGCAGCTACGAAGTGCAGCCGAGGAGCCTGCACATCGCTTCAACACGCGTGCTGGGCCCCCCGCTGGGTGCTCCTCTCTCCCTCCCAGAGGAAGCTCCAGGCGCTCGCAGTGCCAGGCAGAGCGGGCAGTCCTGCACACAGACACCCCCCGCAACCAGTCCTCAGGTCTGTCCAAAATTACCCATCCTGACAAGAGGCATTCGCAAGAAATTTGCCTTAGCCTCACTAACATACAAACATCCACTTTTCCCAAATCAGTCAGAGAAACCTGTGGTGATGTCAGTGCTGTGGAACCGCACAGAACACCCACGTGAGCTTTGGCTGGTAAAACTCGCTGTCGCCGAGCTCTGCGACAGAGAACGTGCACGCCTCCCGCGGGGAGGACCAGCATCTGACAGCTGTGAATCTAGGACCGCAAAAAGAAGGACAGGAAAGCAACTGCACGAGTCTGCCGTGTGATGGCAGAGAGGTCTCATTACACGGCTGAACACACAGCAGCACCACGGCTGGGGTTATCCTTCTACATGAACTGGTGAGACAAACAGAGCTGCAGTACCCGTTTTTGGTGGGTATGTATTTAACGAACATCAACAGTACCAGGAGGTTGTAGGAAAAAACGCAGAAGTGATGCAAAAAAAAAATCTCAAGATCAAGAAATCAGCCAAGTACCCAAACGGCAAGCGCTGTGTATCGCTCTGAAGCACCACCACAGGGGTGAGGAGACTACCGAGCTCTCCAGGGACACAATGAGACTGTTCAGGAAGCAGCACTCGGAGCTACAACACACAGCACTCACACAACTGCTGCCAACAGCAGCGGCACCAAATGCGTCTGACACTGAAACGGTTTAAAATATAAGTTTCTTCAGCAAGACGTTAATTATTCAAGCAGTTAACTATGTGATTCCACTTCTACCGCAACAAGGTACCAGCTAAATTACTGAATAAATTAAACCAAAATCGCATTAATTACCGATTACAGCTTTGTGAACTCTGCGTTTCTTGCCCACTGTCCCCACGGTGGCGCACACAAATCGCCCCGTCGCTGCGCTGCAGGGTCCCCCTGGGAAGGGGACGGGGCTTTAGGAGCTGCACCCCTCCAACTTACACCGCTCGGCCTGGCTGACCGGGCGTGCGGGCAGGGAAAAAAGTTGGTAGAGGAAGAAGCCTGCCACGCCGGGGAGCTGCCGGTACTGCAGAGGTGCCCGGCCTGTAACGCTGCGGTAACAGGAGCGGGCAGACCTAACCCGGGAGGGCAGCGGGGTCGTCACGACACGCTGAGGAAACGCAGCCGTACGCTCCTCATCGCAACCAACAGCATTCAGCAGCGAGTTACTGCTGCAGAACCGCTTCTGCGTGCAGTGGAAGCCCGCTATGGGAAACCACAATGAGGAAACAAGGGTCCTTTTTCGCAGCAGCAGCAGGATCAGAAAAAGAACAAGCTATCAAGTCGTGATTCCTATCCTACACGTTAATAAAACCGACTTTTATGTAAGCTGTAATCGATAAATGTTAACTGCTGGCTCAGCAGGCGGTCGATCTGCAGCAGCTGACAAGCACAGGCCACACTTGAAAAGGATCAAACATTTTGCATCTCTGACTTAGGATTCACGAGACCCAACTCAGTCTCTTACAAGAGGCGCTCCTTTCGACAAACAGATGCTCTCTCTGTTATTTTTCTTCCATTTAACTGTTTCCAGTACAGCAGCAAACCCTACACCAGAAAGCTACATTCAGAAAGTTAGCTGCGAGCAAAATCTAAGTTCACCAAACTCTGGAACTGTGCTGGGTTCCTCTTTATCGAAGTTACTTTGCCCTTAATTCTCAAGCTTTTCTAGACAGCCATCAGGATTGGAATTGTCCCTGAACAACAAGAAAGCGCTGCAGCTGTCCTGATAAACACGATCCCCGCAGAAGCACTGAGCTTCCTTCCGGGCGATTTTCTGCTCCTATCACCGAGCAGTCTTCTTTCCGGCATGGAAAGGAGATTCACAGGAGAGGGAGGCACTAACTTTGAACGTGGCAGGAACGATGCCAGTGATCACACAAAAAGCGATTGCTGGGACACCCGAACTCTTCGTTTTAAGGACTGTTAACACCAGGACCATGTGTCACATCTATTTTTCTGTTTGTTTGTTTTTTAAGCACAAGGTAAAACGGTGGCACAAATCCTGATGAATTAACACATGGCACTGCATGTTCAGATCCGCTTTATTTCCAGTAAGATCAGAGCAGAACTCACACAAAAACACACGGACTATTACAGAACAACGTGGAAGTGCTTTAACTCAACGTGTGAGGCCGACAAGAATGAATGCTCTATTTAAGATGTTTAACAGCTCTGAAGTTCAAAACAAACTTCATACAACCAGAACTGAACCCATCAAGCACACACGCACGCAGCACTCTGGCAAGCCACTACGCTTGTTCCCGAGAGTTCGTCTCTTACACTGTCATTTAAACACCGACAGACCACCTCACCTGGGAGAGAGTGAAATCAAAGCATTTCTTCCCATCTCCAGGTCTGTATTCGTACTCTAACAAGATCTTCAACTAATCCTTCCAGTTTTCTTTGGTCCCTGAATCTTTGTATCTATTCTTTGGTATCTGAATCTTCTCAAAACACGATGAAGTGTCAGATTTACCAACAGTTTAATCAGCTACTCTGAATTCCTCTGTAGCCAAACACTGCTGGAGGAGCAGCACGTTACAATCACCCAGGGTGGAACGGACCTTCCAGATCACCAAGTCCAACCTTCGACCTGACCTGCTGAGTCCCCCCACTAAGCCATGTCCCTTAGTGCCAGGTCCCCCGTCTCTTAAACACCTCCAAGGATGGGGACTCCACCACTTCTGGTGCCCAAACGCCCTTTCTGTGAGTAAGGTGATACATTCAAGATACGCACCTTGCTCCTTGCCGCCCACACATCCCGGTATTCACGTGCTTCCTTCGGTCACAGGGCTGCTGCTGCCAATTTCTAGCGCCCATCTACAGACCAGTGCTATCTTCTGGCCCCTGCTGATACAGCCTCCCATTACAGCAACACCAGCTCTGAACCTAAGTTTTAAGAACTGGCTCTACAAAGAGCCAATGTAACTCTCACTCCCGGTTCCAAGAATAAGGGCAGCCTCATTAAGGCTTCCTTGGACCCCGTGCAATGCTTCGTCTGTGACAGGACCGTAACTGAGTGGGAACGTCCATCCTGAACGAACAGCGCAGGCTAACAGGCTTCAGCTTGAATGCCTGGGGCCTGAAGATGATTAACAACAATCAGACTACGTTTACTGTACTCTGCTCAGCTCTTAGAAATCGGCATTCCAAATAGCAGATTCACAGAGAACTCACTCAATAGTTTCTTTGCAGTGCTGATTAAATCAGCTTGTAATAGGTAACGTAACATACATACAGAAGTAGAACCCTGACGCAAAAAAGTTATTTTTCATTTTATGGTGTAAGGCACTGGTGATTTCCAGTAAACGAGCATGCAACTCTGACAGGCTTCTGTTTGACCAGCCAGCGCATCACTTCCCTCGCATGCAGCGGCTCGTTGTTACGGTTAGCAAGCTATTTTAGCTTTGAAATGCGTGTATTGTCCTTCTAAAATACGCATATACCAAAATACACAGCGACACCAGGGAAACCGGCTGAGACAGTGTGCTGTGAGATAAAGGACAGCCATTACCTTAACGAGGGATGTGTCCTCGCACATCCTGAGGAGTATAACACCCCTTTGGTTTTGATCATCTTTGGATTCACATTTATCCTCACGTGCTCAAAGCCTGAACACTCATTTCAAAACCCCTCACCTAATTAGGTCCTAACCAAGCACGGATAAGACAGGAGTCAGTGTGAGCTGTCCGCATTAACTCCTGATTATGAACACGAACATTTGCAAATCCAAAAAGGGAAGACCATAAAAACAACTCCTTTGCAGTTCAAAGGGAGACTTTTTAAGCGTTCAAAAGTAGCAGCTTTAGAATTAGTATAGTTTGTGATTAAAAAAACACAAAGCACTGAAAATAATGGGGGGGGAAGGGGGTAGAAAAGAAAACCATTAAGAACTACCCTGCCGTGTCACACCAGTGGTCCATCCAGCCCCCTGAGCAGCAGATGATATCTGCGGGGAGCATGAGCCCGGCCACCCGCTTTGTAGTTCCCAGCATCCACAATTACCGACTGCAGGCTGCCTTCCCTGGCACTTCTCACCTAAGAGGTTACATATTTTCATTTTGCACAATTCCTTACACTACTCCGAATTTCATTAAGAATAAAAAGGACTAGAATGAGGAATGCTGATTAGTGCCCTACTGAACTACTTAATTTCTATGATTTAAGACTAACTCGCACAGGAAACAAGCCCGTCTCTGCCATGAGACCATTCTGGTCTCTTACAGCATTAGTGGCCACTTCAGCAGAAGCCTAAAGAACCTTCTGAAAACACAACGAACTCCCATGAAAGTCGATAATGTTATGATCCTTTCATGAATAAGTGAAATAAACAATAGCAAACATAAGAATAACCAGCAGGTACCGGGCACCACGTCGCTCTGGTCAATAAAGGCAACCCCCAGTTCACACCTTACCCTCAGCACTGTACACTACAAGGCTCTGCGGAAGAGAAACCCCTACTAAAACCCTCTCAGGAAGCCCCACCACCTACCTGGCCCTTTTCACACCCGCAGGTTCGTGAAGCCACCACACGAACCGTCACGAAGCGGCCTGCGCGCACCTCAGCGCGGGGAGGACTCGGGTCCCGCACCCACCCCTGCCGCGCCCCGGGCGCCTCACGCCCGCCTGCGGAGCCGCCGGCCCAGGCCCCGCGGCCAGCCCCGGGCTCGCCCTGCCCAGATCCGGCTCCCCGCTCGTTTGGGCCGGCGAGCTCCGCCGGGGCCGCGGCTCCCGCCCGCGGTGCGAGGAAGGCGGCCTCGGGGAGCGGGAGGCCGCACAGAAGGAGGCCCGCCGACACCGAGCGCACAGCGCCGCCGGGCCCCGGCCCGCCCCCGCCGGCCCGGGAGAGCCGCGGGCGCACCCGGCGGAGGCCGGCACGGACGGCACCCCTGGATGGATCGGGGCCGGGCCGAGCCGCACGCCCGGCAGCGCGGCGCCGCGACTCACCAGGGAGATGGTGGTCGTGGCCGCCATCTTGTCCACCCCGTCGGTAGGGAGCGCGGCGCTCTCGCGAGAGCTTCAGGGCGCGCGCGGAACGGCGAGCTCTCGCGAGCGCTCCTTAGGCAAGCGGCGGGAGGACGTCTCGCGAGAGTGCCGGGCGGCCACGTGACCGCGGGCGGAGCGGCGGGACCGGCGGCGGGACCCGTCACGGCCCCGAGCCCCGCTGCTGCCCGGGGCTGCAAGGCCTCTGCCCGGGCTTCTGCCGCAGCAGCTGTCCTCCTGCTCGGCGTGCCGAGGGGCCGTTGGTGCCTCCGGCAGCGGGACTGGCGCTGCTCGGGACGAAGGCGGTGCTTGCTCGCACCGGAGGCGCCGGGAGCTGAGCCCTGCCCGTCACGAGAGGGCCCTCGGCGGTCCCCGGGCCGTGGAGCTGCGAGCCCGGAGCGCCTGGTGCTGGGAGGCCGGCGTCAGCCGAATGCACAAACAGAACGACACAAGTGCTGTGGTCCCCGTGTCCGGATCTGTACCCGGCCCTTCCCTTCTGCTCTGCTCTTTGCAGGTGGCTCCGGTCGCTTCCACGCAAATTAAAATTCACGGGCAAAGGCGAGGTCAGACGGCCGGGAGCAGATGATCTCTGTCACGGGACGGAAATGCCGCTGAAATAAAAACGGCCCCGAGGAGACACTGCCTCGCGAGGAGGCTGTTCTTCAAAGGAAGAATCGCTTCAGCAAGGAACAGATGTGTTGTTACACACTGCACTTAATTATTTAAAGGGGCATGAGAATGACCTGGCCTGCTGGCCGTGCTACAAACAAGATAGAAGGCTAGGGAAAAAAGCTCTGAGAAGTTTACAGGTTCTGAAAGTCGATCTGACAAAAGATTTAGAGAGCTTATAACAATAAAGCTCACCAAAAGCCATTGAAGGATGCCTTAATATCTAAGTACTCGTACAATGACAAATCTTGCAGTGCAGAAGTTCCTTTATCTAGCAGATAAAGGTACAATATCTGAATTTGAACATAAAAGCAAGAACCGTATTTCTAATCTGAATTTAAGTGACTGCCGTTAACCACTGGAAAACATTATTTACTGATTCACTGTGGATTCCTACATTATGCAATTGTTAAAGACTAGATACTCTATTAAAAGATGTGCAGTACCACAACCATAACATATGGGCAAGAATTACAAGCATAATTAGCTGATCAGACTTGACTAGCTGTGTCTGAGGACACATCTCCTTTCTTGTCTGACTTGCAAATGTGAGGGCAGGATTTCCATTCTTGTGCTAGTGCCAGGTTTGCAAAGGCGGCCATGCGCATTGTGCTGGACACCAAGCTGACCGTGAGCCAGCAATCACAGAATCATAAAATCTTTAAGGTTGGAAAAGGCCTCCAGGATTATCTGGTCTAACTGTCTCCCTACCACCAATGTCACCCACTAAACCCTGTCCCCAAGCACGTCCAACCTTTCCTTGAACACCCCCAGGGATGGGGACTCCACCACCTCCCTGGGCAACCCGTTGCAAAGCCCAACCATTCTTTCTGAGAAGAAACATCTCATTTCCAACCTAAACCTCCTGGTGCAACTTGAGGCCGTTCCCTCTAGTGCTATTGGCAGTTACCTGTTAGAAGAGGCCGACCCCCAGCTCCCCACCCCTTCCTTTCAGACAGTTGCAGAGAGCAATAAGGTCTCCCCTGAGCCTCCTCTTCTCCAGACTAAACAACCTCAGTTCCCTCAGCCGCTCCTTACAGGACTTGTGTTCTAGAATGTGCTCTTGCAATGTGCCCTTACAGCAGAGAAGGCCAATGGAAGCCTGGGCTGCACCAGGGAACGCCTCACAGGCTGGCTGAGGGAAGATCCTTCCTCTGCTCAGTGCTGGTGAGGCCACATCTGGAGTGCTGGACCCCATGCTGGGCTCCCAGTGACAAGAAAGAGATGGACTTAGGGACTGAGTCTGGTGCCGGGTCACCAGGATGGGGAAGGGACTGAAGCCTCTGTTGTGGGAGAGGCAGAGAGCAGGGGCTGCTCACCCTGGAGGGGCTTGCAGAGGCTCATCAGTGTGTACAAATGCCTAATTAGAGGCTGAAGAAGATGGAGCCATGCCCTCCTCAGCAGATCCCAGCATCAGGACAAGAGACAATGGGCCCAAACTGAAAAATGGGAACTTCCATTTGAACACAGGAGGACACTTTTCTTCAGCGAGGCTGGCTGAACACTGGCACAGGTTGCTGAGAGAAGCTGTGGTGTCTATCCATGGCGACACTCCAGCCTGACTGGACGTGGTCCTGGCTGACCCAGCTTGAGCAAGGGGCTTTGGGCCGGAGACCGCTGAGGGCGGAAAGGACCTCCTGGGATCCTGAGTGGTCCCTGCCAACCTCGGCTCTTCTGTGATTCCATGTCTGCAGCCTGTCAGGTATTCAAAACATCTAACAATAGCTGGTTAACGAACTCATAACTGCTGAGTACATCATGGCCAGTGGGAGGGGGACCCATCACTCAAACTGAGTGATGGTTAAAACAATGTTAAAAGAAAGAATGAAATCGGGTGAAATGTGTTAAAGAAGAGCTAATGAGCTCATCAGGGAAATGAAGCAACTGATACAGGGAGGAATTCTCAGTTTGCAAAGGCAAGTGCAAGCTTGTTCTCGAGAAGGAGCAATTTTTGAATCATGCAGCTGAATTATGTTTCTCTACCAGATTCCTTCTCTGCCCAATTTACCTGATTCTGTGGATAAGTCTGTGGAACACAAGGAAGCTATTTTACTCTTCTTAACCATAACAGTGACTGAGAAATTGTTGAGTGTTTTGCTCAGCGGATGAGATAAGCTGCTTTCAATGGCTTTATTGATTTGTCAGTTTCTGTAAAGTTGGCACAGCGCAGCACAACTGGGAAAACACAGCACAATTTGACAGCTCAGCGTAGCATCGTAGCACGGCAAACCCAGCCCAGTGTAATACAGTTGGTGCAACACCACAAAGCGTAATGCAGGCACGGAGCACCTGGCACAGCACAGCACAGCACAGCGTGAGGCCGCTGGCACCATACGGCACAACGCGAACAGCATGGAGCACTGCACAGCTCTTGCTACACAAAGAATTCCTGTTTGCAGTTTTCATCGATTGAGCTTGACATGCACTGCAGCTAAGATTGCCCCTTTCTCCACACTAATGACAGAAGTTACAAATACGCTAGGAGAAATGGGAGGAAGAGACATCGGGGTTTTCCCCCTTGAGATGCCATGAGATTTTGGAAGGTCTAAGACAAACAGGAGAATGACTAGGGTTTGTTCAGCACCAGTGGCGTTTCCACGTTTTCGACATGTTAGGATCCAGCTGGTAGATTTGGGTTTCTGGAATCTTCTCCTGCCATGTCAAGTCCAGCTCACAAAGTCCGCTCTTCAGCTTACACCAAAGTGTGCAATTCTAATTACGAGGCATCACAGTGTTTTATCTGTGCTGGAGAAATCAAAACAGGAATAACTGGATATAAAGAACAGAATGTGGCAGACTGGAAACTGCACCAGAGCTTTCCAGTCCTGCCCCTCTCCTCTCTTCTGCATGTATCACCAGCTGGCAAGAGGGAAAAAAAATAGCTTTGGGACCTGCAGTGAGAAAAGCTTATAATTCCCGGAGGAAAATTTATCAGTTTGGGGAAGTCTTGCAGCAGCTTTGTATCTTCACAAATACCATCAGCAAGGGGTTGAAGAAGTGCTACCGCACTCCCCCACGCCTCACAACTCCCTCTGGCTTACTGCTTCATGAGTGGGGGCCAGAGCACACGCTCGTGCACAGGCCCTCCCCTGTCTGCTGGTTACTCCTCCACTTGCTGTTGTCTTTCCACACCACAGCTAAGGCATACACCTCTCATGGACTGCAAAGACTCAGTCTGGAGCGAGTGGTCTGGTCAGTCCCGCTGGAGGAAGTTTGGTCAGAAGCCCTGCAGTCTTCTCGTCCGGTGTGCTGCCTGTCCCTGTGGCACAGGAGAGCCTGCTGTCCCAGACTGCAGCAAAGGGACTCACAAGGGAGGAGACCGGTATTTGTGGAAGGCATTTTCCAGGAAGTTAGCCAGCTTCTCACAGTCATCCTAAAATAAAGGAAAAAGCAAGCCAACAGATTAATTTGGCTTGGTACCTTGGATATCTCCTTCCTTATATGACTGGGTATATTCCTTCCTTACATGATTCCATCTCAAGTCACCAGATGTTATATCTGAGGTTTGATATGGGAACTGCTCACAAGCAGTTCTGGAACATGCCACTACGAATTACTGTATTTGCTGAATTACACCAAATGACCGATAAAGAATGGAACCTTATTGTGTCAGGTGCTGTATAAAGGCAAAAGTCAGTTCTTTGGAGTGTCCGATCTGAAGGAAAAAAAACAGGTCCAGCTTTTTTTTTGTTTAGTTTAATTTCAACTTAACTAGCTTACCACTGGATCTAAAGTTATTTTCTATGGCTACCTGTTTTTATAGTATTCTTATTGCTAATTAAAATAATTTTAAAAATGGTATCACTTTTTTTTTTTTTTTTTGTACAGAAATCTTTTTTCTAACATTCAGGAGTAGTTGTTTTATAACACAATTAGAATGTTTATTCATTAAGAATTACTGAAATACATAATGATACGTAAAGGAAGCAAAACACCCACATCTTGTGTCATGAAGGGTTTCTGGAACTGCCTGAAAATAACTCAAAATTCTTACTCAAAAAAAAAAAAAAAGTGACTTGTCTCATTGCTTAGAGGCACTCTCCTGTCCCTATTGTTGCTAAATTACTACCTTTCTTTTAAGAAAAAAAATGGATTTTGAAGACAAGATTTGTAAGGCATAGAGGGTATCTTTTGTTAGACAAACCACTCTTACAGCTGGAAAAGCAAATGAGCATTTGGGTACATAAGTCCTTCAGATTAGAAACAAGCAGTGTACTTCCCAGTTAAACAGAAGCTCAGGACATTTGCTCAGTTTAACAAGGTATCTATCAGTTACACCATCTGAGAGAAAAGGAAGTGGCTCCCTGTGGAGTTAAAAAGATGTTAGAGAGGGAAAGATGTTTTAAAAGGAGATTATCTCCTAGGAGAAAGAAAGAGAAAGGTAATTTGCAGTCTGGAACACAGACCAGTGAAGTATATTCTACAGTTCTAGAACGCCCCGAATGCCATGTGTTTTCCAGAGCACAGGAGAAAGCACCCCAGTTTCAGTGCCAAGCTGCACAATCACCATGCTCAGATGAAGAAAGGAAGAAAGTCTAAATGTACTTTTTCTCAGGTGTACTCACATATCTTTTTCATTCAGTGAAGCTGACCCCTTCCTTGTCTAATGTCAGCAGCCAGAATGAGGAATTCTCCAAAACTTTGCCTACAGCCCCAGAATTCCTAACTTGTACAAAATAAAAATAGATATATTTTTAATTCTCTCCACACTGTCTTTCCTTGAGGCTATTACGCTGTCGGAATGACAGGGCAGTTCTGCATTCTCACTTGGAACTGTCTGTAAACGCCAAGGGAGAGCCTGGAAGTGCAGTGTTGGGGTAGGCCACTTCTGGCAGGCAGAAATTTGCCAAGGGACGTAAGAGCAGCTGTCTGAGCAACACAGACTACTGGAGCAGTTTCTCTGGGAGACAGGAGGTGGCCTTGACTTCCTTTCCCAGCACTCTGGTTTTCACATTCAAAATCACTGTAAGGTCGACGTAATTAGTGCTGTGACCCTGCCACCACAATACAGCTGTCCCTTCATGCCCAATAGCATGGGCAAAGTATGAGGGGAAAAAAAAAAGTGTCACTCACTGAAAGGGAATTAACATAGCATGGAGCTGCAGGCTGGGCAGGCAGGGAATGGAGGAGCTCCTACTCCTCTGAAGCATGAAGAGTCACATGGATTTGGGGACTGCTGTTGCAGCACCGTGCATGCACAGCTGAGATGGCAAGGACTGGCAAGCAGGCTTACCTCATGGATGAATCCATAATGCACCAGCTCTGTGGCCAAGTCCTTGGAGTTATCAGCTGCAGAGAAGAGGAACAGTGAGAACACGAACGTTCATGCACCTCAGTTGCTCTTCTACTCGTAAAGCACACCTAACTCACAACACGCCCGCATTACGCTTCATTATGCTGCAGGGGCATATGCGGTGTATTTCTGGCTGGCTAAGTAATTGCTAAGTAATCCTGGGGCAAATAAAGTACAGCAGTGAGCAGGGAATTAAAGCAGAACAAAGCACCAGTCAGGAACAAGCTCCAGCCCCAAATCACACAAAGCACAATAGTATTGGCAATGTGTCACTTTGAGATCTTTTGCTTGTTTTGGCTCAGCATGAAAAGAAAGCAGGCCACTACCTGTAGGCAGAAAAACACAAGGAGCTGGTGAAGCAGCAACTCCCAAGCATTAGTTCCCAAGCTTTATATTTTAGTTTTGGCTGTAAGGCAGTCAATGGACTCTAGCTGCACAGCTTCCATAGGACTTCTGCATGTTTTAGGAAGGAGCCGCTGTGTAGGACGTACTCCAAGAAGTACCCTTCCCCAGAGCCACAGGACTCCCTTAGAGGACAAGTCACCTTTTCCTTTGAAAGGTGTTGCAGAGACTGCACCAGCGCTGGGGAATGAGGGTAGAATTCACTCATTCACTAGTATTTCCCTTGGAACTCCATGTCCCAAATTTCAGTCTTAAATGCATGCTCTTGATGGTCGCTCAGTGCCAAAGTTCACTACTTGAGAGTGCAAGCTTGTACTACATGCCGGAGTGGATAAGAACAGGGGCCACATGGTCATTATTTGTTCTGCTTTCCCAATACGAGAAGGAAAGAAAAACTGACTGTAAGCACAATCTGTGTCTAACATACTCTGAGCCTAAACCTCACCAGGGCTATCAGGCAATAAATCTGCATTCATACACAAAAAACAAGTAAACCTACTGGGCAGCAAGTCATAGCTCAACTGTCGATGCAATTTGTCCTCCAAGATCAGCAGAAGAGTGAGCTGCAGAAAGAAGAGAGTGATCTTTACAAACACCAGTTTGTAAGAGACAACAGTGCTGAGTCTTCCATCAGCACCTGAAGCTTTTGGCAGGGGTGAGCAGAGAGGGTGTTGGTAACTGCTAACACACTGGATGTCTTTGAGGGGTACTTGGAGTGTCTTACAGAAATGTTCTCTAAACAGTCACAGATAAGCTGCAACTGTTAAATTAGAAAGAAGTAGAGTTAAAAGATGTCGAGACAAAGACATCAAGGACTACTGTCCTGAAGGCAGGGGGCTCTGGTGGCTTCACTATTCTTTGGGCTTCTTTTGTTGTAAAAAGACAGGATTAGGTTCTTCAGGTACCACAGCAAACTAGCTGAGACCAAACTTTGTCACAGTTGGATGCCAGAGATGGGTAGAGAGAGCAGGTCTTGCCCCAGTGCCTCACGTGGAGTTGCTGGAGCTGAATACTTACATGCCACTGGGTCTTGTCTTCATTCAGCTCCATGTTACATTGCATTTGCACCACCTAGAAGAGGGCAAAGTAAACGTCAGCCTGGACACAGCCCCTTTAGTTCCCCAAGGTCTGCTTTGCTCCTGCTTTCCAAGCATGACTCTCAAAATCCTATTTAAAATGTGTAATTCCAACTGCCAGCCTGATCTTTCCCCCTGCCCACATTTCTAGGAATTGTCCAGGTGGGGCAGCTGAGGCGTAATTTAGTCCAACATCCAGTTACAAACTGTCACCATCATCTGGTGGAGAGGTGGGTAAGTGAGGAGTCCTGTGCAAGGTGCAGTTCTGGGATAGCTTTACGGCCAGGATTAATTATTCTGCTTCATTTGTCAGGGGTAGGTTCCCTCTAGAATCCTGCCAAAACTCCTGGTTACACTTTAGTACTGTATTTGTTCATGTCCTTGAGGGATGAACAATTCTTAAATTAGACTAAAGTGCAAAACTGAAATCTCAGGTATTATTGAAGTGAAAGACAGGGTTTCTTTTGGAACCAGGACTGCATCGCATCACAGAACATTCACGTGTTAGATAGATATGGATTTTTATTAATATGTTTGAGTTCCTATGAAGTAACAAAATGGTTCACACCAGAAGTCATGTTGTCTGGGTAAAAGAAAGAGAGACAGCATGCAACTGGTCAACCCAGAAGACAGGAAACCTAGTGAGGAACCAACATCCATGTTCCAAGCAGATTCTATCAGGATTTCATATATTCCTTGATTTCAGGCCTATGCTCAGAGGAGAGTTATGTGCTTATTCCTTTCTCTTGCCCAGTACCCCTCTGTTACAACTCCTTGCTATGACAAACATCTCCAGGCATTAAACACTCTTCTCAGTTGGAAAACTCGCTGTCCTCTGACCTTTATCATCTCCAGGCCATCTCTTTCTCTTCCAAGAACTGACCAACATGACTGTATGCCCAAGGTGGGTGCCCTTTCCTTCACACTGAGTAACGCGAGCACACTGTCTGGCCATGCACTGCTTGTTATGAATTACCCTCAACTGCCCAGCATCTTGCACGTATCAAAGAGAAGGCTGATGATGTCTGAGTGCATCGCTGCCACCTGTTCTCTCTTTACCTGATACCCATGATCAAAGAACCACCCAGGTGGGAAGGGACATCAGGAGGTCTCTAGTCCAACCCCCTACTCAAAACAAGACAAACAGTGAATTCAGACCAGGCTGCCAAAAGCCCTGCCTGACTCAGTTTTGAAAATCTCCAAGGATGGAGATCCCATAACCTCTTTGTGCCCTGGTCCACTGTTTAACCATCCTCACTGTGATTTTTTTTTCCTTGGATCCATCCAGAATGTACCCATTTCAATCTGTCTCTTCTCCCACTGTGCACCTCTGCAAAGAGCCTGGCTCCTACACAAAGATTGGCTTCCTCCATCTTCTCAGCAATCCCCTCAGGGGTATGGGCAGGTTGCCATTAGGTGCTCCAAAGCCTTCCCTTTATGCAGAGCAAGCCCTGCTCCCCCAGCCTCTTCTCCCAGGACCAGTGCTCAAGCCCAGTGCTGTTTTGTTGGCCCTCCACTGAACTTGTTCCAGTTTATCAATGCCTTTCTTCGGTGTCCAGATGCAGAATAATCACAGCGTGCATGTTTCTTTGCCCAACAATCCCACAGACACCTCATCCTAAATAGTTTTATTCACAATCTGCAACATTCAGATAGTTCTTAACAGTCACAGAAAATGAAGTCATTAATGCCATTTTGGATGCTGAAGAAGCCAGTGCTCTAGGGAAGCACTGTGGGATTTCACCCTGACCTCCTGACACACCTGACCACAGCAAAAAAAAATATACATAGACTAAAAGGAATAGCTGTACACCACACTAAAGTGGACATTTCTATTTGTCACCATCTCCTGTAGCCTGTCTTTGCTCTAATATTTGGTTTTGGAGCACAGGTGCTGATTATTGTTAGAGAGGGCTGAGCTGTGAGAGATGTGCATGATCCACACGTCATCAACTTCCTCTTTTATCTCTTCTCACTCTTGCTTCTCTTTCTCACCTCTTCTGCTTCTTACATCTCTTCTCAGCTGAATCACACTACGCAGACGAACTAGAAGTTTGTACCTTCTCCTGTGAGAAGAAATACAGTACAACTGGTATAACCTAATCAAGAGGAGTGTTTCCATAAAGGAATGATGAAATATCACATTGCAGTGCATGGAAGAAGCCTAAAGAGGCTAGAAACTTTTTCACTTCAGTTTAAATTAACTGTTGTTAATGGTAACTCATAAGCACATGATCCTGAATGTGCTGCAGCACCTCCTGGATGGAGACAACTCCAGGGGCCTGCACCAGCAGCACAAGAACCCATCCTGTGGCATCAAGTTCACTCATTAATTTCAGCTGCTTTGGTCATGGTGCAGAGCAGAAGTCCTGTGCTCTACTTTCCAGCTCTTTATTCCCTCTCTTGGGGCTAGCATAGCTGGGGTGGTAGGTACTTGGGTGGTAAGTTACCAGCTCACCCGCACTGCTAAAAATTAATTCTTCTTGGTAGAGCTTATCTCTAGCCAGATCAGCCAGCTGACCTCACCTATTGCAGGAGTGCATAAAGGGATGTCGCCAGGGATGTGATAAGGACAGAGCTGTCTGATTCTTTGGCAGGGTTGTCACAGTTAAACTAGCTCTGAAATTCAGGATTAGTACTTTTAGAGCTACTGTCAGAGAGCTAAGGGTGATTCTAAGTGAATTTTGCTAGGAGAAAAAAATGCGAGCAAAAATGTGACTGAAATGCAGAACTATTTAAAAGCAAACTTTTCAGCGGGCCAGAAGTATGATTCCTAAGAAAGATGGAAGATGGGTAAAAGCTGGCCTTTGCCAGGGCCTCTGGCAAAGAAGGAGGTAAGTCAGACTCTCAAGAAGAAAGGCAGCCTGCACTCTGTACCGTCCAGCTGCCTTTCCCTGCTTTCTCCACGCACACGCATAGGCCCCAGGTTTTGATGTTCACTCCATAGAATCACAGAATCAAAGAATGATTTAGGTTGGAAGAGATCTCCAAGATCACCGAGTCCAGCCTCTGACCTAACACTAACAACTAACTGACCTCCACTAAACCGTATCACTAAGCTCTACATCTTGTAAAGACCTTCCAGGGATGGTGACTCAACCACTTCCCTGGGCAGCCCATTCCAATGCCTAACAACCCTTTTGGTAAAGAAGTTCTTCTTAATATCCAACCTAAACCTCCCCTGGTGCAACTTTAGCCCATTCCCCCTTGTCCTATCACCGGGCACATGGGAGAATAGACCGATCCCCTCCTCGCTACAGCCTCCTTTAAAGTACCTGTAGACCACATCCACAGCCTTTCCATCACCTGATAAGCGTGTCACTTTGTCATAGGAGGAGATCAGGTTCATCAAGCAGGACCTGCCTTTCATAAACCCATGCTGACTGGGCCTGATCGCCTGGCTGCCCTGCAAGAGCTGCGTGATGACACTCACTAATCTGCTCCGTGAGCTTCCCTGGCACTGAAGTCAGACTGACAGGTCTATAGTTTCCTGGGTCCACCCTCTGGCTTCTCTTGTAGATGGGCATCATGTTTGCTGGCCACTAGTCAACTGGGACCTCCCCTGATAGACAGAACTGCTGATAAATGGTGGAAAGTGGCTTGGTCAGCTCTTCTGCCAGTTCTCTCAGTACCCTTGGGCAGATCCCATCCAGCCCCATCAACTTGCATATATCTAAGTGCTGTAGAAGGTCACCAACCATTTCACCATGGATTGTGAGGGCCACATTCTGCTCCCTGTCCCCTTCCAGCAGCTCAGGGGGCTGAGTACCCAGAGGACAGCTGGTCTTGCTGCTAAAGACTGAGGCAAAGAAGGCATTAAGCACCTCAGCCTTTTCCTCATCTCTTATCACTAAGTTTCCCCTCGCATCCAGTAAAGGATGTATGTTCTCCTTAGTCCTCCTTTTTTAAAAACATTTTTTTTAAATTATTTTTAATAGCAGTAGCCAGATTGAGCTCCAGATGAGCTTTGGCCTTTCTAATTTTGTCCCTTTGCAGCCTCGCAACATCCTTATGGTCTTCCTGAGTGGCCCGCTCTCTTTTCCAAAGGTCATAAACCCTCTTTTTCTTCCCATGCAGTGCCGCAGCCCCTCCTGCACATTCCCCACCTCAGCAACTGCACAAGGGGCTGCAGCGGGCATGGTGCAGGTCTGTCCATGGGGGCTTGCTGGGCATCCTGCTGCTGCCTCCCAGAACAGTGTGCACTGTGCTTGTTTGGGACTTGCAGGTTTGCCCAGCTGCAAGTTTTCATGAAATGTGTGGAAACTTAGTGCCTTTGAGATCACTACTCCTTCGTCAATTTGAGGAAAAACTATGTGTTTGTTTTGTTTGTTTGTTTTTTAAACAGTTGTTGAACACATTGGTCAGACAGATAATATACTTGCAGCACTTTCCTTGAGGCACTAGGTGAAAAAGCATATAACATATAACAGGTATATAGCAAATGCAAAGAGGGGAGAAGATAAATGCTTAGGTTTACATTTACATTTCTCTAACATATCCAACCGAGCACCACAGCACTCAATCTAAAAATAAGCACTGAGTACTATGAATAAAGCATAACTTAAGTGCACTGAGAGCTGATTCTCAGAATGTTATGAAGAAACTGCTGACGATATGCTTTTTGAAGGAAGGCATTTCACAGAATCTCGCAGGAATGAGAATTAGGTTTAGTCCTCCATAGCACTTTTAACATTAGTTCAATGTAAGTATGAAATTCCATTTGTAACATCCATGGTTACAGAAAGACAGTGCCGTAGGTGATTGATGACAAATGACTTAAAAGTGTCAGTACAGGGAAATACCCTGTACAGGGAAATAACAGGTCCGAAATGTTTTTATTATTATTATTTTTAAGAAACAGAGGTACATACAGACCAGTGACATCTTCTGCCTAATCTCAAAGATGGCTGGCAGTTCAGGAGACAGAAGTCATGATAAGAAGTGCCATGCTCAAGCCGTACCCTGATGACAGCAGCCAACAACCTTGTCTCCCCATGGGCACAGCCAGCATACTGAGGGAAGGAATTATTCCCCTATGCTCAGCATTTGTTTAATTACACAGAATGATTCAGGTTGGAAGGGATCTTAAAGATCATCTAGTTCCGACCCCCCTGCCATAGGGGGTCTACACAGGGGTCTACATCCAGGGGTATACCCAATTTTTGGCCTCCAATAGACAAATTACATTGATAAAGTGGAGCAAGTTCAATGGAGTGCCAGCAAAATGAGGCTGGGCTGGAGCACTTACGCTGGGAGGAAAGGCTGGGGAAGTTAGAAAGTTATGGAATCTCCATCCTCAGAGGCTTTTGGGACCCAGTTAGATTGCTGATGTCCCTTCCCACTTGAATAATTGCATGACAAAACAAGACCAGCACTGGAAACCAAGTCCAGGCTGGTCTCAATGGGAAATGAAGCACACACAGTTCCCTCAGTAGCAGTGATTAATCCCAGGAACCTGCTCCTCAGAGAAGTGGTGGATTTGTCATTTCAAAATGCTGTCAAATCCATGTTGCCCACCCTTCCTGCAAACAACCATTAGACAAATAGATACAGAGTCATTAATTCAGAGACACTGAGTGAAATCCAAGAACCCGGGAGACAGAGATTATCTTGCAGATCCCAGTCCTGGCACCTGAAACTGGCTCTACATTAATAATACAGTACATTAATAATAGAGTAAATCATGAAAGAAGCCTTCAAAAGTAGGCTGCCACCACAGAATCCCCAAAAATAAGGTCTGAAAGGGATATCAGGATGCCATCCTGCCCCAAACCAGACCCACCCGTCCTTGGCCACTCCCAAGACATTTCTGACCTGAGTTAGACTTCCACAAGTGGGGACTTTGCCCCTTCCCAGCTGCCCATTCATTCTTACCACCATCAGAAACGTCCTCCTAGCATCCTTCCTGCAGTTTACACCTGTGATATTCTGTTCTGTCCCCCAGGTGAGGAACAGGCGCCTGTTCTCTTGCTGTGACAATCACTTGCACACTTCAGCCCATCTCCACTCCGTCTTCTCTTCCTTAAGCCAAACAGTTCCAGTTCTTGGGCTTTTCTAACAAGGCAAGTTTTCCAGCTTTGTTCTTTACTGGATGCCTCCAATCAGCCCCATCTTCCTCAGAGCACACAGTCCCATGCTGCAGCGCTGACATGCTCTGTGCAGCAAGGGATTATATCACGGTTTGGGAAGGGTTCACTGCTGCATAAAGCACCCTGGTGTTGTGTGGGGCCTCCCTTGCCCTCCACCCTTCCACTCCCATCCGAGATCCATATACCATGTGCAACAACCTTGCTGCCTGTGACTTCAGTGTCAGCTCGAGCAATCTTGTGTGTGCAGTGACAGGCAGAACAGGCCCTGATCTCAGATGGCATCTCGGTTGCTCTCAGATACTGTTAGTACCAAATCTGATACTGATGATCAATTGATCAAATAAGGATGAGGTTTCAAACCTGAACCCCAGCAACAAGGCACAGGAGATGCTGTGCCACCAAGCTGCCTGCAGAGCCAAAGATTCAGAAGCAATGGGGCTACTCCAGAAGGTCTCAGGTGAAATGGACATCAGCTCCAGCCAAAAGGAGCATTGCAGCCCTGGGGCAGCCACTGCACCAAGAACAGCTCTCACCTGAGTTCAGTGCGTGGCTAACAGGAGAGATCCTGCAGTAAGGTGTCAGGAATGGAGACTTCCTGCTCACTCCTAGTAGAGAACTGTCACCACCTGGATCTGACCTTACCTTCCTGGTCTCCACATCGAAGGGCTCTGGGGTGGGGGTCTTGGCTTTCTGAGTGTCCTCCTGGGGCTGGGAGAGTGCGCGTGGGAGGGCATGGGGTCTGGAAACAGCGAAGTTCATCAGCGGATAAATCCCATTCCTGGTGCAGACACAGAGAGAGAACAAACAACTGAGCCCTGTCCTCGTACAGCCCTGGTGAAGGTCTGCAGGGAGGGTCATGGCCCAGAGCAGGGGTTCTGAACCTGCGGAGCAGCAGCACTGGCAGGCAGGTAGCAGTGAGGAGGTGGCAGACCATTGAGCTCACCTCACCTGGCACTGCAGCCCAGCTCTGCTCACCCACACACGGGGAGTCACAGAGGAATGACCAAGCACTCTCCTAAAAATGGGATGCTCCACACGTGCTGAAGCACAGGCCCCTGACCTGACCCTGCCTCCCTGTTGTCCAGGGAGCAGGAGGCAGAGAGACACCATGGATGAAAGCTGGGTGTACACATTACAGGTCAGCCAGCACCACTTTCATGTCTGCAGTCAGGGCTATTTGTCTTTCTGGAGCCACAGCAGTGCCAGGCAACGCTTCCAGATATTGCAGCTTGATTGTCTGTGCTTCCAAAGGTTTAACATGGTCCCCTGCGTGGCTCACCCAGATCAACTGCCACCCTCTCAAACTGCGCCCTAGAGTTAGGAGGGGATAGGGGACAAGCAATTCAGATGTAGGTGCTCTTCTGGAGAGAAGGAAGACTTCTCAAAAGGAGCACAGGCCCGAAGAATGGGTTGAGTAATGGGATCCTGGGGACATGCCCACAACCTACCTGACATCTTCTAAGAATTTGTCAAGTTCAAGGAAGGAAACCTCTGAGTACCTGGGAGAGAAGCAGAACAGGAAGATTACTGGGGGAAGCAGGAGAGAAGAGCAGCACCATGAAGCCAGGATCATCACACTGGATAAAAATCCTGGGCTCAAACCTTTGTCTGCTCTAAAATCACCCTGCTAATCCTCACCTCCACTGTGCCCCAGGCCGACCCTCTCGCCGGATCTCTGCCATCACCATGTTCAGGTCCAGTTCCTTTATCTTCTCCTCCACCACATTCTCTGGCATCAGATCTAGGGCAAAGCCAGAAAAGGGCATCAGCTGGGAGGTCCTGCACATGGGGGTCCTGCAGCATAGTGCCCAGGGAAGGTCTATGGATCACTGCCTTTTTCCTCAGGCTCTGTTGGGGCTGGAATACAAGCTCAAATGGAGCAGGGTGATCTCTCTCACATACTCACACTGGTTGTTGATGAAGCAATGTGCTGCCAGCAGCTTAAGGGAATGGACCTCAAAAAGCACGCGGTGGAAGAGCAGGTTGTTAGCCGTCGGTCGCTTGTCTGGGTTGAGGGTCAAGCATGACAGAATGAACTCCTGAGGGTCAAATAAAAGGCATAAACTGGAGACAAAGCAGGACGTGGTCCTGCTTCATCTGCATCGCTGCCAGCCCTGGCTGCCTCTCAAGGGAAGCAGATGTGAGCAGCTGCTTCCCGCAGCACAGCACCAACACTAAGGATGCTGCAGGTGGGCAGCATTCTGCTGGGTATCCACCAACAGTCCAGCTGCAGGGCCTCTGCTCCTGGCTTGCTGTCATCCAGGTAGGAGTATGCAATGCAAGCCCAGGTGTAAGGAGAAAAGGCAGGGGTGTATCCTGGCAGCCAGTCAAGGTCAGTTCTGAGAGCAGCAGCCCTCCAAAGAGATGCTGGTGGGTCTGGAGAAAGGGCAGATGGAGCCAGCTGGAGGGATTCCTGACAGCAGCAGGGGAGGAGGGAGGCATCTGCCCTTTTCTGCTTACTGATGGCAGAAAAGCAAGATCTTCAGCTTTGCAAGACACATGCTGCTTCTGCATGCTCCACTCTCAGGCCTGTCCCCTTCAAATGCCCCTTGCTGTTTCTGTACGGGTGTCTGGCCAGGGCTGCTCAGAACAGACACAAAGACAAAAGGAGGACCAGAGGAGAGATGTCTGTGTGGGTGCCCACACAGCCTCGCCTCCCATGGCCACCCGCAGCGAGCAGTGACACTGTCTGCCCCTGGTGCTAATGGCTCAGCAAAAGAAACTCTCAGGGATGCTGTGCTAACAAGGGGACTGCTGTGTAAAGGGGGACAAGATTTATTATGGGATGTCTGGGGGAATTTGGGGATCAAACGAGATAATGTGGGGCATGTACAAACTTATGGGATGTTTCAGGGATGCGCCAAAGGAGGAGGAAGGGAGGGGTTGAGTGGATCAGGGAGGAACGTGGAGGGAGTTGAAGACACATGCTGCAGGTCAGTGCACTTTTCTGGCTGAGCCCTGCACCTGGTCTCTTCAATCTGTCCTGTTTTCTTATTAAGCTCTGTTCCTAAGTATCATAGAATCACAGAATGACAGAATGGCTTGGGTTGGAAGGGACCTCAAAGATCATCTAGTTCCAACCCCCCTGCCATAGGCAGGGATGCCATCAGGTTGCTCAGGGCCTCGTCTAACCTGGTGTTAAACACCTCCAGGGATGGGGCATCCACAGCCTCTCTGGGCAACCTGTTCCAGTGCCTCGCCACCGTGTGAGTGAAGAATTTCCTCCTAATCTCTAATGCACGGCATAGGTATGCACGGCATGAGTTTGCACGACATCCTCTAGTGAACATCTAGCCAGGATAGCTGGTAAGTGTGTGCGGGCACGTGTGTGTACATGGGCGCCTGTTGGGAATTTACACAGCATCACTACTTGGCAGGACTGGGAAACGGCTGGGGACCATCCTCCCACCCTGACCTGCCCAGGGGGAGGAATCCCTGTGTCCTTCAGCCCACCAGACTGGCTGCCTTCTGGTTTCCAAGGGGTTGTTGTCTCTGTGCCCCTTTCCGAGTGCCAGTGTCACCTGGAGCACACGGAGCACCAGGCTGCCTCTGTCCTTCGTATGCCAGCCAAGGGGAGGTGTCCGAGGAGGGGGGAGTTGCCCCCAGGAGGGATGCCTGAGCCTCACCGGTGGGTCAGGCTGCAGCCCGGCGGCTCGGCCCCAGGCTCGACCGGTTGCACTCACCCGCATGTTGGGATCGTCCAGAGAATGTCGTGCCCGCACGATTGCCTCCTCCGAGACTCGTGTGTCCCCGTTGGTCTGGATCTCCAGCACTGCCATCTGGGGAAGGAGGAGTGCAGCTGTGTCTGCAGGCAGCTGAGCCCTGGCTCGCTCCTCGGGGGCTTCCCAAGGGACACCCCCTGCCAGGGTGGCAGCGAGGGAGCACCTCAGCAGGACAAACAGCACAGCCAGGCCTGCCTCAGGCCCTGGCACACCTCTGCCCACAAGGTCCAGACCTCCAGGGGCTTCCCAGGGCTCCCTGGCAGCTCTGCCCTTGGGGCCTATTTCTCTCCACCCCAGCACTCTGGGCTGCCCACACGTGGAGCAGATGCAGGGGGCTGCTCTCTGGGCACTGTGCAGAGGGGTGGACAACACAGAGAGCACCAACAGCCCCACAGTGTGCCTGGACAAGCTATGCAGGGCAGCGCATGTCCCCCTGGAGCAGCACAGCCTGTTGCTGCCCTCTACCCTGACCCTTCCCGGGGCTGTTGCAGCCTGCAGAGACCGTCAGAGGCGGCTGAGGTGCACCAGCTGGGCACAGGAGGGGTAAGTGAAGCTCTGTGCTGTGCCCAGAGCTGGGCCATGGCAGCAGTGACTGTTTTGCTGCACCCATAAGCGATGTCTCCATCACTGCAAGGGAACCCCAGCTCACAGAAAGGCTTGGAGAAGGGCAGGGAGACCTCCCGGGGAGCTCCCAAGGCCAGCCAGCAGGCTCCACAAGGGCAAAGCTGTCAAGCAGGAGTCCCTGCAGATTCCCAGGCGCTGCAATAGCCCTGCTCCATACCTCCAGTGCACACATCCCAAAGGAGAAGATGTCCACAGCAGTCCCATCAGCCTTTTCTGCAAAACCAAGCCAAAAACACGTCACACCAGAGGAAGAGGCCACCACCCACTCACGTTGGGAACAATGTGCCCAATGCCTCGTCCCTACAGACACCTCCCCACACACTGCACTCTCTCCCTGCCCAGCCAACCTCACTCTGCCTGCGCCTCTGCTTGTGCCTGCTTCTCCTACCTTTTTCAGAGAGCAACCTTTTCAGAGAGCAATCCGTGGTCACACTGAGACCTTGTTCCTAACCAGTAATAGCTAATGCACAGTCCATTACCGTGTAGGCACAACTCTTTTTCCCACACGCACAGCTCTGCACTAATCAACACTAAATTCTACCTACAATGTTATCACACAGTCACAAGATCTTCTGTGACTCATGGCTGAGAGCTTTAGTTATGAATGCACTGAATAGCTCCGTATTGTAGCAAACCCATTGTGCCCACGCAGGACCCCTCCAACCCCCTGGGCAGACAGAGTCCCACTCACGGCCGTACTCCGGGGGAAAGAAATGCAAATTGCGCAGCTCTTCCCTCTCAATCCTGATGGGGCTTCGCAGGTCGTCTGGAAGGGCTGCATGGGGAACAAGAAATGCTCTGAGACGTGGCTCTTCCGAGTTGGTTCCCCAGGAGCACCTGGAGCACAGGTGGGATCTCCAGGGTAGTAGGGATTTCAGTTTCCCCCTGCCCACAGAGAGACCAAGTAGACCACATGTGGGGGGCACTCAGTTTCCCAGGAGACCCCTGCTCCTGCAGCGGGAGCAGCAATTCCCCTCCTGCCCATAGAGCCCAGGACCACCCCTTGGTGCTGTGGATCCTCGCTGCCAAGAGGTGCCCAGGGCCCGTTGGGGAGCAAAGTCCACCCATTGATGGGTGATGGGACGGATGGGCTGGAGAGGTGGCAGAGGGACACTCACCATTTGCAAACACCCTGTGCCAAACTGCCGGTCAGCGCCGATCCCAAAGAAGGCAAGTAAGAAGGCGTGGAGCAGAGGACACAAACAGAAGAGAAGGTAATGCTACACTTTGCACAGATGATGCACATGTGGGTGATGCTCAGGTGATCCCCCAAGGGACCCTGCACCTCTCAGCTCTTCCCCAGCCAGCACCCCCTCATCACAGCGTCCTGCACAGCCCCTCTGCCTCCCTGCCTCCATCCCGCTGATCCTTCTCACAAGCACTCAGAGCCACAGGGCTGCAAGAGCAGCAGCATCCTACCTGAGCCAATCTTTATGAGCCCGTTGTGCTGGATGAAGATGGTGTCACTGGTGAGATTGCCGTGGATGATGGGAGGCTCACAGGAGTGCAGGAAGCTGGGGACGTACACAGTCGCCCTGAGTGTGCTGCCGGCGCCCAGCCAGAAGGAGGATGGCCAGCGGCAGCAAGCTTACCTGAGAGCAGACAGGATCTGAGTGCACCAGCGCTTCCAGGCCTAGAGCAGAGACCAGAGCTCTCCATCAGACGAGGCACACATCAGAGCCCAGCAGCAGATAAGGTCAGTCCTACCCATCACCCAGAAGCTGGGGGAATCAGCCCTCCACTAGCCCTGTAGGCACTGTTACTCAAAGATGACCCACACAGTGTTCCAGCCACAACAGTCTCCTTTCTAATCCCTGTTCAAAGAACACCATCAGAGCTGAGAACATTGGTGCCACAATCCGTATCAGCAGACAGAGCTCTCCAGGGCACCAAAATCCTGGTGGCGGCATGGAAGGGCACATCACAAGAGGGGGCAAAAGCTAGCTACGGTTATGGAGACCATGCACATGGCTTGCACCAACAGTAAGTTCCAGTTCTGTGAGTGCATAACTGCACTGGTGTGGTAGTGAGCTCAAATTGCAGGCGAGGGCTTTGAGATCCAGCATGGGGTCCCCAGAACTCTCAGCCATGTGACTTGGGGAGTGACCACATGCACTTGCTCTGCATTGTAGGAGACCCTCTTCCAGCAGGCACAGAGCCACCCAATTCACCTGGGACGCTTCCTATGTGCTCTCAGGGAACCTACCCTGGCGTTCATGGCCTTGTGGTTTTTCTTGGTTTTCTTCAGGAACTGTTTCAGGCTCCCTGAGGACACATATTCTGTGATGAAGATGACCTGAGAGAGGACAGAGCTGTCAGCTTTCCAGCCTCCCTGCACAGCCAGCACTGAGTGCAGCCCATGGGCAGCACCAGCACACAGCCTGAGTGGGCTCTGCATAAGGCTGAGAGCAGGCTGCTGGCCACGGTGTCCCGGAGAAGGAAGAGGAGTCCAGGGGGTGGGGTAAGCAGAGCTGGGATCCCACTGGCATCCCTCCAGCCTGGCACCCCCCGACACCCCCTCTCCGAGTCCTCCTTACCCGCGCCTTTGAGTCCTTCACATCCAGCCAGTATTTGTGAAGCTTCACAATGTTGGGGTGATCCACAAGCACCAGCTGCTCAAACATGGTCTTGATCTTCTCCTATGGGCAAAGAGGGGACAGGTGAGGTGGCAGCTCCTGGGACTCAGCAGGACACCTCAGAGAGCAAGGGAAGCTGGGACTGAGGAGCAGGCTGAGCCCAGGTCACAGGGAAAGCTGGTTTTGGGGTACAGAGGAAACATGGGGCTGGGGGCACACCCTACAACGGGGCTCACCTCGTGTGCTTTAAAGGCCTTCTTGTCAGTGAAAAGCAGCTCATTCCACACCACCTCCACACCCTCCTCTGTGTCCATGGCAAGGAAGGTGCTCTGGATGCCCGGCATGTTTCCCTGATTCACCTGCAAGGCACAGGAACGTGTGAGACTGCCAAGGAGCATGCCCTGCCCCCAGCTCCCAGCCTCACTGGCAGCCCTGTGCAGAGAAACATGCTGTTTGTCATGGATGGGCTTCAGCATCCTGCTCTTGAGCAGGATCCCTGCCCATAGGAGGCTCTGGCCAGGACACAGGGAGCGGAGCAAATCCCCAGCCTCTGCCTGCCCTGCCTGGCCCTCAGGACCTGCCTGCCTGGGAGCTCAGGTTCTGTAGTAGCCAGTACCAGCCCCACAGGACTCAAGTGTGCAAGACAAGAGCCAGTGATTCAGAGCAGCTCCCAGGCCAGCTCCTCCTCTCTTCCAGCCCAGAGAGAAGCTGGCCACAGCAGCCACTTGCCAGCACCACTCTTGCACACAGACCCCACATGGACTCTGCATCCCAGCAGATGTTGGGGAGCAATCCACACTTGCAGCTGATAACCAGAAACACTCACAATGGATGAGGCAAACTGGAAGGTGCAGACAAACCAAAGCCGTGAAATCTTTTAACATCTTGAGGTGACTGGGGTCACTTCCCCATGCCCTGAGGTCTGTCTGATGAGTTTCCATCCCTGAAGGTCAAAGAGCTGCATCCCTGGGCCCTGCAGAGAGCAGCTCTGCCATCATCACCTTTGTGAGCCACATCCAGCATGGACACAGCTGCAGCAGCCCTGCTCCTGTGCCAGGTCACTGCTGAACTTGTCTCGAGGCCAGCACCAGATTGCCCATCCCCAGGAGAGTGGGAGCCCAGCTCCAGCCCACAGAAAACCTGTTCAAAAAGCACCCAGTTCTGGTAAGGGCTCAATAGCATGGAGACACCCCCACCAAGGACCAGGGTCCTGCCTGCCAGGAAAGGCGCCTGCTATATCCTGAACTGCTGGCTGCGCTGGCTGCATGCGGTCACTGCCATCGCTCTTCCCCCATGAGCATCACCACACAGGAGCTCCTGATCTTCCTTCCCTTCTCCAGGGGCTGGGGTCACCCTGCCAGCCCCTGCAGCCTGGGCAGAGGCAGCACTGCCCGCTCCCGTTGGCACGTGGCAGGGGCGGCGCAGAGCTGCCACAGCCAGATGAAAAGCAGGATTGTTCTGCTGCTGCCAGGGGCCGGCACGCAGCGTCCCACTGCCGGGCTTGGACTGCTACAGCACGGGGCAGCTGTGGGTGCAGGCACGGAAGGGTCACACAGCACCCCCAGCTCATTAGCAGGGAACAGACGGGCAGCTTGTGGCCCAGTTCCTGCTGCGGAGGCACAAAGCACCTCTATTATTTGTTCTCTCTGCTCACAGGCTCCACGTGCTTTGCACAAAGCCCAGCACAGCCAGTGATGGGGCCAGCTGGCCTTGCCGGCTTCAGCCGTTCCCGCAAGTCCCCACGGCCTGCCTGGGCTCCAGTACGATCAGCCAGCACCGAGCCAAGGCAGGTCTCAACGGAGGCTCTGCTGGGAGGGAGGGAGGCTGGAAGCAAGCACCAATGCACCATGAGGGGGCCACTGGTCTGAGTACCCCATGAAGCTGCTCTTCTGCCTCTCTCAAAAAATGCCACTCAGAGGTCCTCTTGTGGTCTTGACAAAAATCCTGTCCTTAACCCAGCAAGTGGCCATGAGGCCTCAAGCAAAACGTCAGGTGGGGAGCATGGCCATCGCCATGAGGACATGCGGGAGCTGCACAGCACTGCATTGAGGTTACTGATGCCTGGCTTGAAGGCACGGCTAGGGCTGAAAAGCTCAGGTGTCACCTCTGTGTTGCAATGAGGGACCCAGCCTGCAGGACCCCAACTGTTCCCACCCTTGATGAAGTGGGTGCTGATGGGTGCCTCCCACCCCTGGGCAACACCAAGAACTTGATGTGAGCTCTCAGCACAGGGATGCGAACACGCTCAGTCTTGTGCTGAATGGCAACAAAACCCACACCAAACAGCTGTCTTGAGCGCTGAGCTCTCAGACTGCATAAATAAATAAATGCTGTATATAAACATACCGGTGACTGAGGGCAAAAGGAGCTGGCTGCAGGTCACTGTCATTATCTCATACCATGCCTTTCAGGGGCTCTGTGGACACCACATGGATTTGGACTAACAGGAAAAAACTCTAAAGCCAGACTGGGAAAATTCCCTGTTCAGGCTGCTTCCAGAAAGCCCTTGGCAGGAGCTGAGGCCAGCCTGGAGAGATCACTGGGGACAAGTAAGTGAAGGTTTACAAAAGATCAGATTGCATCTTACAATATATCACTCCCTTTTGTGCTTTTCATGTTATGGAGACTGAAACAGTCAAAAAGGCTCAGTGATATAGTACTGGGGCCTCGGGAGAGCAGTGGTTAAACAAGGAAGGCCAGTAAAGCAATGAGCAGGAGAGGCCTGTTTTGGAGAACAGAAGAAGGACACAATGGGTTGTTACTCTTCTAGGGTGGCTCTGGCAGGTGGAGAAGACATGGACACAGCACCTGGAGGAGAGGGGACTGTTCATCTCCCATTTCCTTCCAGACACCCGCACATGCTGGCCCTATCCCTCTGCAGGAACATCGCCCTGTCCCCCATCCACTTGTCCTTCATGCCATCTAGATGAGCACTCCCTGACCACTGTGGGAGGCAGAGGACAGCATGGTCCTGGAGGCCTCTTCTGCTGGTGGCCACACTCACAGGACCTCGGCACAAGAGCAAGACTGTGGCAGGTTGGCAGCTTCTGGCCGAGGGAAGGGGTCCAGCCGTTCCCTGTGGCAGGCAGGGGCAGCAGGCTGGGAAGGGGCTGGGAAGGGGCTGACGGCTCTGCAAGTGGCATTGCATAGACACTCACCCCCCATTCCTGAAGGGTCTCTTTGCCTCCCTCCAGGCCTGTTGCTGCTGGGGCTGAGATGCGAAGTGACTGCAGGGAAGGGGAGGGAAATGATGTGGGTCCTTCCCACAGCCTGAGCCCAGACATCGCCACCACGTACCCATCCAGAAAAATGCCATAAGAACAGAAATACAGAGAGGCCATTCAAGAGGCCAGGGGAGACCTGGAATGCTGTCATGGAAGGCTACGTGCTTATGAGAAAAGACCAGCCAGGAAGGCGAGGTGGTGGAGTTGCTCTTTATGTGAGAGAACAACTGGAATGTGTAGAGCTCTGCCTCGGGGTGGATGAAGAGCGAGTTGAGAGCTTATGGGGAAGGATTAAAGTGCAGGCTACCATGGCTGACACTGTTGTGGGTGTTTGCTACAGGCCACCTGATCAGAAAGAGGAGGTAGATGAAGCCTTCTTCAGACAGCTTGAAGTAGCCACAGTCACAAGCCCTAAAACAATCCCAAGCACCAGTACAGGCTGGGGGCTGACCTGCTGGAGAGCAGCTCTGCAGAGAGGGACCTGGCAGTCCTGGTGGACAGCGGGCTGACTGTGCCCCTGTGGCCAAGAAGGCCAACGGTATCCTGGGGTGCATTCGGAATAGTGTTGCCAGCAGGTCGAGGGAAGTGATCGTGCCCCTCTACTCAGCTCTGCTGAGCCCACACTTGGAGTATTGTGCCCAGTTCTGGGCTTCCCAGTACCAGAGGGACATAGAACTAATGGAGCGAGTTGGTAGGAGGGGTACGAAGATGATCAGGGTACTGGAGCGCCCATTGTACGAGGACAGGCTGAGGGAGCTGGCCCTGTGTCGCCTGGAGAAAAGGAGACTGAGGGGAGACCTCATCAATGTGTATAAATATCTGAGGGGAGGGTGTCAAGAGGATGGAGCCAGTCTCTTTTCAGTTGTGCCCAGTGACAGGACAAGAGACAATGGGCACAAACTGAAGCACAGGAGGTTCCAGCTCAGTATGAGCAGACACTTCTTTACTGTGAGGTGACAGCACTGGGACAGGTTGCCTGGAACGGTTGTGGGGTTTCCTTCTCTGCAGATATTCAAAACCTGCCTGGATGCCATCCTGCACAACGTGCTCTAAATGATCGCTTTAGATGATCCTGCTCGGCAGGGGGATTAGACTAGATGATCTCTAGAAGTCCCTCCCAACCTCAGCCATTCTGTGATTCTGTGACTCACGGATGCTGTACATCCCACAGCCGGAAGCAAGAGGACCTAACCTCTTCAGGGGTTTTCTGGACTGGTGCTAAGACAGAGACCGGGGAAAGATGAAGCTTTAGGGATCAAAGGCCCTTGGGCATGCAAGGCAGCTGCAAGTCTGCACACTGACTGGAGCTGAGTTGGGTGTGCTGCCTGAGCTGCTGCTGGCCCACGGTGCATGGGGCTGTGCGGGATATGGGGCTGTGCGGGATGGAGCCCTTCCCACCCACCACAGGCTGGCAGCAGTGCTGAGAGCACCCCGTGCTAGCCTGTGCACTGCTGTCTCTGGTGCCCCAGCCACCACTCCAGGTGCTGGGGATGGTGCTGGGACAGAAGGGCAGGAAGAAATGGCACCTTCTGAAGGACAGAGGGGAAGCAGACAAATCCAAAGAGTGAGCCCAGCAAGGAAAAGCAGAAACCTGTCTTACAGAGCCTCAGGTTCTCAGGGCACAGAACAAAGATCATCAAGACCTGGTGCAAGAGCAGCAGGTGCCCCCTGGTGACACAATGACCCAGGTATTTGTTGGTGCCACAGGTCACAGCCTCCGTGCTTCATGGCCAGGGGAGCAGTGCCAGCACTGCTCTGCCATGGAGCAGAAACCCCTGGTTGCAGCACTAGAAGGACAAGCAGGGCATGAAGATGGTAATGCTCACAGCTGGCACAGGTTACCTGACTCCTCATGACACTACAGCATTTTATCCCTTTTGGCACTGGGAACCTGCAGGATTTTCTGGGGCCACAAGGCTGAGCAGGGAACACAATGTGCGCAGGAGAACACTTGCAGAGTAAATCCCCAACCTGCCCCTCTGCTCCAGGATCTCATGTAGCATGGGTGACAGCAAAGGCTGTGTTTGGGCTCTCAAGGGACTTCTGTTCAGGTTGCAGTTAGCACATAGGTGCTGCTAAGGCTCAGGAACACACCTCAGATGGCAGAGCCTGTCCTCCCGGAGCAGCACATGCAAGCAGCAGAGACAGAGGACTGTGTCTTTACAGAGCCTCCCTTCCCAGCCTGAAGCTGGACTCCCTTTGCCTTTCCAAACCACAGGGATTTCTCCCGTGTTCCCTGGCCCTGACAGAGGCTGTAATCCTCTCTCCAGCACACCACGCTCTGTAACACGCAGGGTAGGGGTGACAGTTGCAATACAGAAATAATGTTTTTAAAATATGTAAAAGGGGAAAAAAAGAGCTTAGATAGCTGAAGTCACACTGGCACCTGTGCTGCTCCCTTCAGCTTACCAAGGGGCAGGGACAAGAAGAAATGGCGATGACAGACTGCATGAGGAGCAGAAGCTGGTGCAGGTCCTGTGGGAGCAGCAGTGCACATGTAGCATGCACCCAGCAGATGAGGGAGGCTCATCCATGGCTCTGCTGTGCTCGTTAGTGATTCTTAGGGTGAACGGCCGACAACCCCATGATCCTGAGCTGGGAGCACTCTGCCCAGGGTCTGAGACTCTGTGGCATGGATCTGAGCTCTGCTGCCAGGGCCCTGTTTCAAGTACTAACAGCCCTTTGGTCCCTGGTGTGGGAACAGGGAGGAGCAGCAGCCCTGAGCAATTAGGGAGCAATCTGTTCCCAGGCCCGTCTGTGCTGCTGCACGATATCACCTGGCAGCAGGTACACCACAGGCTGTGACAAAAGAGGCAGCTGGGTGACATCCACCCATCCTGCTATCTGCAGTCCACAGCAAAACAACAGACAAGCCTAGTGTCCTGTGACAGAGCAGGATGAGGGATCTGTGCTGCCAGATAAACCTGTTTTCTCTGTGTGATCATGTTACACAATTAGCAGGTGAAGAGAACACATGAGATGGAAAATATTTTGATTCCAGTGAAGCACTTGATCCTACCTCTCACAAAAAGATATTCTCCGCACTAGGTCAGACCAGTGGATAGACAGCTAATGCACCATCAGCTGGAGAGACTCAGCCAAGCAGGGATGGTGGAGTGCCACGCATGGGGCCAGGGGTGCTTGCACAGGTCACGGCAAACTCTGCTGCAGTTTAATATCTTCTGTGCAATGATGGAATGAAGCGGTGCAGGTGCTGGTCTCCCTGTTCTGGACAGTGCTGGGGGACTGGTGGACCTCAAAGAGGAGAGAAGCAGCAGAGCTACTGGCAGAAGGCAAGAAGTGGCATTCAACCAACCAACCAGGAAAAAAAACAAAACAGGTGCCCAGCTCCACTGCAGGCAGGAGAGAGGGAGGGAGGAGAACAGGCACCTGGCCAACACAGCAGAACAGACAGCAGCAGAGACCTCCTGTCCCAGGCCAGGAGCACTCATTTCATCCAGCTCTTTCCATGAACTCTCCCTCCCCATCCCCATGAGGTCCCCTTCCCGTCAGCAGCGGCAGGATGGCTCTGGTTTGAGAGCCGCAGCCTCCCCCAGCAGAATTCACAGCATCCCCCTCAGCCTGAGCCTGCTGCCCATAGGCGGGAGGGCTGGGCGCCGTTCCCTTCCCCATACCCACTCCTGCCCTTCGCTCTTGCCCAGCGGCTGCTGGAACAAGCCCTGAGATCCCTGACCTCTCCTTCCACTGCTGGGAAGCGGGCACAGAAGCGTATTTTTCCACTGCCCAGATAAGAGCCAGGTGAGATCCTGCAGGCGTAAGTGTTGTTACTTCCAGGGCAGACGACGAGCCCTGTGCGGACGCCGGGCTGGTGACAGGGGAAGCTGTTTGCTTTATCCCTGGGCAGGGGCAAGTCTCTGGCTGGAGGAGGTGCCCCAGGACAGGAGATGCGGTGTCCCCATCCGCTGCTGCAGGCCCCCCTACGCCCACCCACCTGAACCCAGGGGTGGGCTTGCAGTGCTCATGGAGAGAGTGGTGGGCAGCGAGAGCTGCCCATCCAAGCCCATCCTGAAGATGACTGACAGCCATCCTTCACGAGACAGGCACAAGCAGTGACCAGTATAAATTAGCCCGATTAACAGGAATTTGGCGTCATTTACCCCCCAGACTGTGTGGGGAGAGCACTTGCCCTCTTGCTGTGGTGGTGCAGGGCACACCCAGGCTGAACACGCAGGATGCCATAATTCCATTTCCATGAAAGGTAACGAGCTCATTTCTGATCCCAATATGACCACTTCGGGGAATGCTAAAACACCGCCTTTCATGTGTTTGTTGTGCTAACTTGTGAAATGGAAGAGCAAACCAATGTGCATTTGACCATCTTTGAGCCCATTTTGTAACATGACCATGGGACGCCTCCTTTGTCCCAGACGTGAAATAAAAAAGCTTCTGGGACCGTGTGAGCTCTCAGGTTACATCAGAGGAAGGAGACAAGAGACAAGGGACACTTCAGGTGTATAAGCTCGCAAGGTTCATATGAGATGTCTGGCCACTGTAAACAAAAATACCTGCATGCAAAAACAAATGGAAGGCGAAAAAAAAAAAAGAAAAAAAAAAAAAAAAAAAAAAAAAAAAAAACTTGGTTAAAACAGGAAGGGGTCAAAACATGGAGAATCCTGGTAATTTTAACAGCTTTCTTTGGTGTCTAGTTTGAGGGAGCAAAGAAGGAGCAGCTGCACACTTTCGTGACATGGTGAGAAGCTGGAGCAGACAGATAGTGTCTTAGCAAGGAGCACACCAGTAGCCCAGGAGCAAAGAGCTGTAAACAGATAGGCATTCTTGTGGAGTGTATGGATAGAAATAAAAGAGCATGTTACCGCACGAAAAAGGACAAGTTTCTGCACTAACCTTTACCACCCAGCCAAGTCACCGCCCTCCTCAGCAATGAGAACAAGGCGGAGGATTGTTGTGACCAGGAAGATCATGAAGGATTAAAGGATCCTTGAAACAGAGAAAGTAGCAAGGGAAAGCAGACCCAAAGCAAAAGGTGAAACAGACTCCCCGTTCATCGCCCACACAAACTGGAAGTGCGATGACGAGGACGCTAAATCTAGCACGCAAAGTCTTGTTTGTTGCCAAACTGTCAGAAAACATGCTGAGAAGAGGACTTTGTCTGCTTCCACTCAAGTTCACCTATTGCTGAGTTACGCCACCTTAGTTCAGACAACTCCTTCTTGCTCTCACGAACAGCCGCAGTTAAAACCACTTGGGATGCTCCACTTCCTACCTGGAAGCAAAGCCAAGCCTTGTGATGATACGAACCTGTCTGATCAGCTGAGGCCAGCAGGTTCGCAAGTAAACTCATCCTGGAAAGTTAAACAAACTGCAAGCAAAAGCCATAAAACCAGTACGGGGAAGAAAAAAATAGATGGCATGAAAAGAAAGAGCTAAGTCCTTCAGCTGATCCCCTCTGCTCTGGAAAAGCACTTCACAACAAAACACACTTCAAGTCCTAGTCTCCTGGGAGGGCTGGCAGCAAAGCAGCTTTTAAAAATAACTCTGGTGGCAAATATTAAATACTTGGGTGCTTTCCAAACAATGTATCACAGAACTGGTTATCCTCACTGCAAACATCATGAATACCCAAAAAAGGGGGAACTCCCTTCCACCTCAGTGTATTAAATCCTTAGGTTATTTCTCCATGTTTTGTTTTTAGTTTTAGGTCTGGGGAAAGCTATGACAACATTTCAAAAGCTCCCCCTCTTGCAGCTTTTCTCAAGTCACTTTATTTTCTTCAAAATCTGCTTTTCTTTCTTTCTATTACTGTTTCTCTTTTTCCTCCCCTTCCTCCTGTTGGTTTTAGAAGTTGGTTAAAGCTCATAGTTCAAGGGCTCTGTATCACCATACATGCAGTCATTAACCCTTTTATTAAGCACGGTGACCAAAAGGGGAGCAATAGGCTATTTAGAGCAAAACTGCGACCAGCCCTATTTTAGCAATCAGCAGCTGCCCTGGAGCTGCCAGCTCTGCAAAGCAGAATGCGGGGCTTGTGATGTCAGGGTTACACGCAGAGAACGGGACCTAACATTCGGTCCTGTGAACGACAGCAGAGCCCTGCCAGAGCAAGCATGCGCTCACGTGCAAAAAGGAAGGGTCAGGAATGCCGAAGGCAACCCAGGGCACACTTGATCCTGGACGCTCTCACGTGGAGCACAAGAGGCAGAACTGTCCGTCTGGGACACCCGCAGAGATGGATGAGAAAGGTGCTGGAGACGGCCTGAACCAGGGGTATATTACTAATTAATGCCATGGTACCAGTGCTCGTGAACAGCAGAGTCAGCAAACGCCTACTGGTCGTAACAGCCCCCCTTCCAAGGGATAAAGGTTTTGCAAATGCAAAGCAACATGGATACATAAACATTTGTTTTTAGCAACATGGTGCTAGAGTTTACTCAGGAAACTGTAATCAGACGAGGAACCCCACCGCACGGGAAAAGTTTTGCAAAACTTTTTAAAAAGCAGTATATCAGGTTTCATCTTCCTTATTACTCCTGCTCCACAGGACGGGTGGAAAAAGTAAATGAAGTCATCAAACCAATGCTGAAAAAAGCATATCTTCCGAAATGGAAAACTCTACAGCAGCAGCATTCCTTTGCTGCACTTTCACTCCAATAGCAGGGAGACAAGTGAGGGAGGCAGAACATGGCTCGTGCCGATGCTGAACGTGAAGTCGCTGAAGGATTCACGTGACTGTTTCTCCAGACAAGTTGCAAAAATACTTTAAGTGCTTCTATTTCCTAAGCTGTGACTCCATATGCATCATAAATATATGCATCATGAACAGGCAACGGAAGCTGTGAAGGGAAGTATTCTCCCCTTTGGCGTGTGCGGCCAGACCCAGCCCAGCGGTAGGAGCTGGCACCGCGCACAGCTCATTCGGGCTCTTGCACCCGTCCCTGGACTGGGTGTAGTAACGCACTCCGCAGGGCTGCAGAGATGGCTGTAACTGTTACATGTGAAAACAAAGGTGCAGTCCTTGGGTACATGTTATTAATAGATACACACCAGGAATTTATCATAACACGCTTCTCAGCCTACGCCACAGGGCACCACGGTTTAAGCCCCAGAAGCCTGTGCAGGGTGCTCACCCCCGCTCACTTCAGCCCTCTGGACGCTGCTGCAGGCTGATGTCTGCGCTCTCCCACCCGTCCGGACCCGTTCTTGCAACAGCAGGACCTTGGATCAAGCACAGCACCCTGGGTCCCACACAGGACTCGACTGTTCCGGCAAAAGCGAGTTAAGGAAAATAAATAATTATACTGAATTATCAGGATAAGGAGGGAAAACCCCTATTGGTAAAAATACTCGATGTGCTTCTGGAAATCAGAATGTTTGTTAAACAGAAGGGCTGTTTATCTACATTAGAAGGTAACAGCTTACAAATAGCAAACTGTTTTCTTCCTGGTACATAATCGAAGCATCTAGGAATATGCAATAACTCGTCTCTTGCACAAAACTTCCTTCACTTTCATTTGCAATGTTAGGCAGTGCTGCCACTTCCCTGTTTGAAGTCATGCACGCTTTTGTCGCGGCAGCTTTACAGCTCGTGGCCTGTCCCTGTTAAGCAGACCGCTCTCCTCGGGTCGCTCACCTGAACGCACCCTTCCCCGAGGCAAGCGGCTCTGCTGTGGGCGAACAACCGGCCAGCCCCTTGCTGGTCAGGAGATGTGATGATGGCAGCACTGTAACTCATTGGTGTGTGGCCACTTCTCAAACCACGGAGACACACGAGCTTTCCTGCCACCCCCTGCAGTCCTGCAACACCCACAAAAGGTCAGTCCTCCCCTCCCAGCTCTCCATCTAGAATCACCACGGACGGGCGGCACGGCACAGAGACCAATTACCTAAACTTCTACGTGGAAATGTCACTGACGGTGCTGTGCACCTCAATTGTTTCCACCTCTCCCATGCACTGCACAAGGGGACAAACCTCCAGGGGCCAGTTCCAGCCACTGCAATGCCGCTCTGGAGAGCTCAGAGCTTACATGTTAAATTGAGTTACATGTTAAAATATACATCATTAAATGTCTCCTTTGGGTCAAAATGGACAGGGACTGTTCAGACAAGAAATGACCTCCAAGTCCTGTCTATGCCAAGGACAAGTAGGGTGCTCAGATGGTTTTGGTGGGTCACAGATCAACACACATC
Organism: Nettapus auritus; assembly: GCA_011076525.1. Classification (NCBI taxonomy): domain Eukaryota; kingdom Metazoa; phylum Chordata; class Aves; order Anseriformes; family Anatidae; genus Nettapus; species Nettapus auritus. The sequence continues at coordinate 149,954,483 of CM021766.1, forward strand.
ATCCAAGAACTCTGAAAACATACAGTGTGACTACAGGTCAGATGCCATTCCATTACAGGAGTTATCCAGCATAGCCCAAATGGTTCCCCGCTATTGCTCACTTCCAGCACACAGCGGAGGTCATTGTGTGCCTGTAGGTCTAATTGCAGGAGCATCAGGGTGTTCCCGGCCAAAAATCTGTTTTCCTGACAGCTCTCCTCAGCCCTCCAGCTGTCCCGCAGAGCCACCTGGCAGACACCACGGGGTCTGCCGGCTGCTCCTCCATTGCCACCCCAGGCCTCACCGGCAGCACGTGGCGGCCGCCTGGGGCCGAGGGACGTGCCGCAACGCCTGCACCAGCAGCCAGAGCGTGCAGGGTGCAGTGGTCGGATGGACGGCTGATGATGGGTGCCAGCAAAGCCAGTCCCAAAGAAGATATGGGAAACGACAGAAGGCAAAAAGACATCTGGCTCAGATGTGGCGCACAGGTGGGATCTGATACTCCAGGAGAGCAAAGGACAAGGTGGGAAAGAAGACGTGGGATTCTGAACGTGGAGTCAGGCCCTGGCACCCTCCACGTGGCACACGCCCCACTGCACGCGTGCTGTGGCACAGGGCTGCAGCACCAGCCATGTGGAACGCACCCATGCGAGGCCCTGGTGCGCAGCAGAGGTGTTGAGGTCGCGGGGAAGAGAGAGCAAACTGTGATGTGTGGGTGTGGAAGTGCCAGAACGCACAGAGCCACACAGCAAAGGCAGGTGCTGGTGGCACCGACACAGGCAGGTTATCAACATCTCAGCAAAGCCCAGGCTGGGATGAAGGACAGCCTAAAACATGAAGAGCCTGCAGCCCAGCTGGAACACTGAATGGACTACAGAAAGGTTGTTAGCAGGCAGTGGGAAGATAAAGAACAGGATTAGCCTGGGATGGGCCCTTTTACCCTTTAGAAGCTGTGATCGCTGTCCCACCTCCGCCTGGGGTGAGGATTTACCTACTGACTTTGATCCTGATTCCTGGGTGCCCTGACAGAGGCAGGGAGACTCAGGCCGCACTTTCAGGGGGAGAGGCATTGCACTGACGTGGGGGACAGGTCTGGAGAAGAGAGGTCAGGGGTGACGGTGGGAGCTCTGAACAACACAGGATGCACAGCAGGAGGACTCTGCGGGGCCCCTGGGCTGGCAGATGAGCTGCAACGGCCCAGAGCTCTTCTCTGGATGGCAGGAACCCGATTCTCCAGCCCTGGGGGCAGTAGCGCAGGGGCCAGCCCCCATCACCGCCATGCCCCGCGGTGCAAGTCCTCATCCTGCAGTTCCCCGGCCCCCAGACCCCCGGTTACCGACGTGCCACGGCACCAGGGACACCGGGCACGGCTCGAGGAGCACGGCCAGCGAAAGCCTCCAGCGAAAGCCTCCAGGACGGGGCTCCCCGCCGGCTCCTTTCCCCGGCCCCCAGAGCCCTCCGCTACGGGCTGCGCGCCCGGGACCGCCCGGCTGCTCCCCGCACCGGGGCTCCCCGCACCGGGGCACGCACAGCCCCGCTCCCCGCGCCCCCGGCCGCCCCCGTCCCTCGCTGCCCCGCGGGGCTGCTCCTGCGCCCCGGCCGCTGCCGTCGCCCTCAGCGGGCACCTGCGGGCTCCG
>CM021766.1:149956498-149984094 GCA_011076525.1 Nettapus auritus
CCCGGGCTCGTCCCGCCCCGCTCCGGACGTGCGGCCGCGCACGGCCCGCCCCGCCGGCACCGGCACCGGGGGGCCGCCAGCCCCCGGAGCGCCGCCGCTCCCCGACCGCCCCTGCCCCGGGACCCGACCCCCGGGAGGCTCCCCCCGGCCCCCGGGCAGCGCTGCTGCGCTGCTGGCACCGGGACCGGGGGCTCCTCCTGGGGGCTCCTCCTGGGGGCTCCCCGAAGCCGGCCGGGCGTGGGGCTGGGCGGCGGCCGGGGGGCCCTGCTGGGGAGGGGAGGAGCGGGAGGACCCGGGGGTCCCTTCCCACCTCAACCCTTCCGTGATTCTGCGATCCGAGTGCCCGTGGTCCTCGCGGCAGCCCTTTGCATTTCTCCCGCAGCCGATCGCTGCCATCTTGCCACCTTCGCAGGCAGCCGCTGGTCGGTGCCGGGTGCCGGGTGCTGCACCCCGGGCAGGAGCACCCGGCTGGGCTCCCATGCCTGCCCAGAAAAGCACCCAGAAAGCACGTCAGCCGCTCGAAGCAAGAAATCTTCCAGATGTTTTCATTCCTCTGGAAAGTTTCTGGCTCATGCACTGTTTTTCTTTTATTTCTGGCCGTCTCCGTTTTCTCTTAGCATGTTCATTATTTGTTCCACCCTGCTTGTTCCACACTGGTGCCTGCTTGCTGTTTTGGGAGACGTTCCCTCACCCCAGACCGTTGCCCTTTTTAGCTGGTGTGGTTAAGCAGGAGGGACTGTGGTGAGTGGAGCTGCTGGATGGGGAGGCACTGGTGGCACACCGGGTATCCTGAGCTTTGTTAGCCTCAGAGAGTGCATGCAAAGTCCCACTCCCCGCAGCACAGCATAAATGAAGGGGAGGTGTTTCAGTGTGGGGATGCTCCAGGTCCTGCTCTGACCACAGAATGCCTACAGGGAAACTGGTGCCACCCTTCCCAGCCCCGTGGCGCTGCCATGGGTGCTCGGCAGGGCCTGATCTGCTGCCTCCTCCCCGTGGCAGACCCTTGTCTGAGCCCATGTGGGTAAATCCCAGGCCCAAAGCTGTCCGCTGTCAGTGTCAGCCCTGTGTGAAACCTGGCAGATCGTGTCACCACCTCCCGGTCTGCAGAAGCCCGTCCCGGGCCACGGCCACCTCCAGGCACACACACCAGTTACACGTGTGCCTACCAGAACAGACCTGTGGGTAAGGAAGTCACTGGTTCTTAGTGGAAGAGAAAAATTCAGCTGGGAATAAGCCTAAGGCAGGGAATAAGAGGGCTGGAACCAGACAAAAGCCACACACCATGCCTCAGGAGCCTTTCCTATTGACTCTCTGTGAGTCCCCTTCCTGTGGGTGCTGTGTTCCTGTCGCAGATCTGCCGATTGTCCACCAGTTTCAGTGTAAGTGCTGGGTGGATAACCTGTGCTGGAGCTGACCTACCGGTTTCAACAGATATCCTTTACAAGTAGAAACGGCCACAGCGAGGAACAGAGATCAAATGCAGGCTGAAAGAGATTTTGAAAAATAACCGGCCAAAGATAAGAAGCGGTGCTCAAAGACACGGAAGGCAAGAATGTGAGCAGAAGATACGCAGAGCCAGGGGATGATGAGGGTCTAAATGGGGTCACTGGAGAGGCTGGACTGTAGTAAAACACCAAATTGTAGCATTTACTATGGAGGCGGTCACGGATGAACCCTTTCTTTACATGAGGAAAATAGGAAGATTTGTTTCAAAATGAGGTGACAAAAGATCAGATTATGAAGCTAATCAATAATAGGAATCGTGACAGAGTGCCAGGTGAAATATTTGCCTAAGAGGTTTGGAGGAATGCAAATGTTTAATTGCCAGAGTGTTTACAATGGTACATAAGGCAGACTTGGTACCACTGGGCACTGCTGCTCAATATTCAAACAATCCAGAAAAGGGATGAACAATAAGTTGGCAGAGTTTGCTAATGACACCAAAGTATTCGGGACAGTCAGCCCTAAAGCTGCCTGTGAAGAGCTGCAGAGAGTCTTATGACACAGGAAGGGGTATCAAGAGCGCGGACAAGCTTTCACATGAGGCAAAATACTCAGCTTGGAAAGCAGCTGCTGAGCTGGGGCTGTGCAGACGGACTGCACCGTAAGTGGCACAGAGCGCGCACACCCCACTGATTATTCACCGTGTTGCACAAACTGGTGTTTGGGGTGCCCGGTAAAAAGGCTACGCAAGAGTTTTAAAACAAATGAACGGGAGTAATTTTTTACCGAGTGTTTCTTGGGGGGAATGTTAGCGGGTGAAACACTGTGGAATTCATTGCCACAGGGTGTTTACAGTGGCCAAAGTAGAAAAGAACTTTAAAAGCCATTAGGCAAATTTGTGGGAGAAAAATTGATTGAGGGCTATTAAACACAAAGACGCAGATGTAGCCTCTGGCTCGAGAGGGCTCTAAGCTGCAGTTTGTCAGAAGCTGCTACTCTGCAAAAGCCAAATATTGTTCAGTCCCCGCTCTGGATCCTGAGCGCTTCCTCTTGGGATCAGCTATTAGCAACTTGCAAAAATAGGATTCAGGGAGAGGCAGGATTTATGTCTTACCCAGGGGAGTTGCTCTCATGCCGTCTGCTGCTCCATGTTTTCTGAGGAAACACTTTTCATCTTCACGTGTTCTTTGAGGACCTCTGCTGTTTTCATTTCTGCAGGTGCTAGACATGCCCTCAGCTGGGTTTGGCTGCCTCCCTGGGCTGGCCACGCTCTTTGTGCACAGGCAGCTCCTAGAGGAGTCTTTACGATCCTTTGAGGCATACAAATTACCTCCAGCAGCATGAATTGCCTGGATCCTGGATGTCTCTGTTCCAACTCATTCTGAGTGCAGCATTCTCACCCTGTGACACCTGCAGCTTCCTTGGGATGTTACAGGAATGGAGGTGATGTCCAGACAGGAGCAGAGGTGTTACAGAACCGGTGGACGTTCCCAGAGCAGTAATGTGCCCCTGTGTCCTCACTGATCCCTCACCTCCACCTCGACAACAGCCCTACATCCCACTGCCTCTTTCCCTGCTCCTCATCCTCAGTGCCTCATCCACATCATAGTAAACCTCTGTCTCTTCTTTCTATGCCTTCCTTTTGGCATGCTGAATAACAAACAATGGAGCATATTTATCTTGCCCGTCCGTTTTCAGGCATGAGTCATACAGTCTTGCATTCGCTGGTTGTCCTGTCACACAAAGAGTAAGCAGGAGAAACCTGGTCCATTCTGGTGGCCTCCACGCTTCTCTACTGAATGTGTCCTCCTGAGGCATCCATCTCCCTCGACGGTGTGCTGGGGAGAGCAGACCTGAGTTTCTGCTGCCAAAGACTCCCACTGGGTGCTGCTGAAGAGTGACAGAGGCCCTCACCTCCACGAGACCAGGCGGGCTCTGCTCTCTGCATGCGTTTGGAGACCAGGTCTCTGCGTGCCTGGGGTCTGGTGCTGTGCAGCACAGCTCCAGGAGCTGGCTGCCTAAACCTTCTGTCGGGGGTGCCGTGGTGCATGGCATGCTGCCCAGTCCATCTGCTGGGCCTTAGAATCACAGAATCATTAAGGTTGGAAAAGACCTCCAGGATCATCTTGTCCAACCATCCCCCTACCACCAATGTCACCCACTAAATCATGTCCCTAAGTACCACATCCAATCTTCCCTTGAACACCCCCAGTGACGGTGACTCCACCACCTCCCTGGGCAACCCAAACCAATGCCTGACTGCTCTTTCTGAGAAGAAATGTCTCCTCACTTCCAACCTGAACCTCCCCTGGCACAACTTGAGGCCATTCCCTCTAGTCCCATCACTAGCTACCTGCAAGAAGAGGCCGACCCCCAGGCAGCTGCAGAGAGCAATAAGGTCTCCCCTGAGCCTCCTCTTCTCCAGACTAAACAGCCCCAGTTCCCTCAGCCTCTCCTCACAGGACTTGTGTTCCAGGCCCTTCACCAGCTTCGTAGCCCTTCTCTGGACATGTTCCAGGGCCTCGATGTCCTTCTTGTAGTAAGGGGCCCAGAACTGAACACAGCACTCAAGGTGTGGCCTCAAAAGAGCAGAATACAAGGGGACGATCACCTCCCTGGTCCTGCTGGCTGCACTACTCCTGACACAAGCCAGGATGCCGCTGGCCTTCTTGGGCACCTGAGCACACTGCTGGCTTGTGTTCAGGTGAGCATCAACCAGCACCTCCAGGTCCTTTCCCTTTGCACAGCCTTGCTCCGGTTGATCCTCTGCTTTGTCTCACCTCGTGCCACCGCCAGTTTGCAGTCTTGGACCCAGTCTGGGGCAGGTCTGCCTGCGTCCTGCAGCACAAAGTCAGGAGGCAGGGCTGCTGGCAGGACTGCCCTGAAGTCACAGGGCTGCTGCTGCCACCAGCCCCTCCTGCCATGAACTCCTCCGTGGTTGTTGTGAGGGCAGGGACTCCTCCAGCGAGCCACCATTTGGGCTGGGGCTCTTGGCTGAGGAGGTTAGGGATATCAGTGAGATAACCGGTCTAAAGGTACAGCCTTTGCTTTGCTGCTTGGGGTGATTTCTTCTTTTCCACTCTCTCGAAAGAATGGGCCAGTTCTGCCCAGCAGCTACTGGTCACTGGGCGAGGGGGTTCTCAGAGGTGTGGAACTGGGCCTCCTGTCTGGTCTTGTTCAGTGTAACCAGATGTCCTGGCCGCTGCTGCCTCAAGGACTCTGGTTTGAACTGCACTGCTGTGCTTTTAACCGTGGTGTGGCTGGAAGAGTGCAGAGGATCTGAAAGCTGCTTTACAGCAGGGTACTCCTGAGGGGTTTGTCGTGCAGTGATGTGCAGCTCGGCAGGGGCTCCTTGCCTTATTTAATGTGCGTGTCCCCCTTGAGCAGGGAGGCTAGAAAGGATGACCTCCAAAAGTCCCTTCCAACCTCAGCCATTCTGCGTTTCTGTATCATTTTGGGTGTGCTCTGACTTTAAATTGCTGGAGTCTGATGGGATTTTAGAACCCCTTTGGGGTTAGTGTGCATGCTTCCCTCTCCAGAGCTCTCTGAAGGCTCTGGGATGTGCAGGGGAGCCCAGGGGAGCCGTGACCATCCCTTTTGGCTGGGCAGCACCGGCTCCCGCAGTGCGCTGGTGTCTGCGGTGCTGAGGTTTGGGCTGAAGCTCCACGTCTCCCTTCCTCCCCTGCCTGCTCGGAGGCCCCTCTTGGCTTGCCGTCTATTTTTATCCACATCTGATGGATTGGGCTGGGATGTCATGACGTCGCGTGTTTTTGCGCAACGTGCACTTTGTTACGGTTTAAGGTTCAGTCTAGGTGCCAGACTGACTCTGGGAAGCTGACAAACATCTTCCCTGCTGTGTTGCCTTCTTTCAGCACATTTGTGAGCGGTTTCTGCAGGGCAAACATGTGGCCAGCAAATAGCTCCTCTGGAATCTGTTTGTGTTTACTGAGCTAATGCATAAGGCTGCAACCCCCCCTGCTCTGCAGCTCCTCACTCTTGTCCTTCACAGTCGCGCAGCCTACATGTGCGTGTGACCTGCTGGTGTCAGCAGGCCGTTCAGACGTGTGAATTCACAGGAGGGCAGGCTAGCATTCATTTAATGCTGCAGGACCAGACCCCTCCTGAGAGCACGGCAGAGCAGTTTCCTGTACTTCTTACAGCTATTACTGCTGAAAGCATCTCCGTGGTCACCCTGGGGATGGTGCATCCTTCTGCAAACATCTCAGGGCAAAGTTCAGGCCAGAGAGCTCGGGGAGGGGCTGCAGACTTTCCTCGTTCAAGCTGTGCCTGTGTTCCCGCTGGCAGCTCCCACACCGTGCAGGGAACACGTCCCCAGCTTGGCCGCACGCGGTTCCACGAGCGGAAAGCGCGCCCGCGTGCGCAGCAGCGCGCCGCACAAACAGGGGTGAAGCTGGCCGCAGGATCAGGCACCGTGTGGGCGTGTGGTGGGATGAGGGCGCTTGCTGAAACTGGTCTCAGCTAGCCCCGTGCTAAAAACGGCATGGTTTGAGTCTCTGTGGGAGTCTGCGAGGGAGTGGGGCACGCAGGTGATGGCAGCCGGGCCAGCGCCAGGGAAAGCAGAGGGACGGGCTGCTTGCAGTGGGGTGGCTGCGGCAGTGCGCTCACCTGCAGATGTGAGAGCGCTGCCCGGGGCTCAGGACAGGCTGGGGGCCATGGGGGAACTGGGAACTGAGAGGCACCGGGGGGGGGGACTGAAGGGAGGGGTGTCCCTGTCTGACCGGGGGTGGTGGGAGGGGGCGGCACGGAGGGGCAGCAAGGGGCGAAGGGAGCAGAGTCAGGGGCAGGGACAGCAGGCAGAGGTGGGGGCCGAGCCCTGGGGGCACTGGAGGAGCATTATGAGGGATGGGCAGCTGTCAGAGCCAGCGAGGGTGCTGCTTGGACCAGAAGGCTGGCTTTCTTTTGTTCTTTGCTTGTAGCTGGCCGCGCACAAAGGGCGCCTGGATTATGTCAGACCTTGTTCCCTGCTCCCCCTTTCTTGGCAGGCTGCTGCAGTATCTGGAAGGGCTCAGGGTTGCTCGGGAGCCCTGGCAGGAGGCTTGATCGCAGTTTCCTGACTCCTGGCCTGTTTTGCAAAGAGGGGGGCCTGCCTGCAGGTAGTGGTGCTCAGGGGAGCACAGCGTGGTCAGTGCAGCAGCACACACTGTGCTGCGCAGGGCTGGGCTGGACCCAGACAAGAGTGTTTCCACGTCCTGGCCTCCTGTGTTTGGCTGCCAGGGAATTTCCTGCCCCTCAGCCTGTGGTTTCCTTTTGTAAATCTCAGCCGATTCCTTTCGGTCCCTCCCGGCTTGGATCCCTCTGCAGCCCTGCCGCTCCCCAGGACTCGCAGCCCCTCCAGAAACTCCTGTCCTGAGGCATGGCAGGCACCGGGCTCTGCCCCTGCACCTGCTTGGAGGTGGTGGCCCTGGGGGATGCCGGTGGGCACAGGGGAGCAGGGACAGGCAGAGCCTGTGGGTGCTCAGCAATGCATGGGGGGTCAGCGCTAGGGTCCTGCAGCCGGGCCGAACCTCCCCGGCCTGCCCACGCACAGCCCGTGTGGGGCGAGGGGGACGGGCGCCTGCTGCACCTGGGATGGCTCCAGGCCAGGGGACTCGAGGAAGTGACCCTGTCCTTGCTCTTATAGCACTAAGGAGTTAAGTGCAGCTTGGGCTATCACATTGTAACTGGTGAATTCCCTGTTCCAACAGCTTTTAAACACTTTTTTGACCTTTTATAAGAAAAAGAAGCAGAACCAGTTAAGTGGAAAATTAAGCTAGGCTTTCATCATAATGCTATCTTTTGTTCCTTTTTTTCTCTTACTTAAAAACTTTCGTTAGGAGAAAATAACAGACTTTCAGCTGAGCTTAGAGATGATATAACAGTCATCTTTGGGGTAGGAAAAAAAAAGTGGAGACACCCTGGAACTTTGTTGCTACCCCTCACCCCCCCTTTGTGTTGTTAAGACAAAATCAAGATAATTGCACAAAACAACAAATTGGAAGAGTAGCAAAAACAAAAAAGTAACTTCTGTCCCCATAGCAGCCTTGCTGCTGCATAGGTGTAGACACAGCCGTGTTCTATCTGCCACCGGGAGATTGGATCGTGCTGAAAGGGGAATATGGGCTCTAAGAGCCAAATAAATGTAATATTTTCATCAAAGACTTCATTACAGAATATCAGCTGCATGTCAGTGAGTTTAGCTAACAGGTGAGATAGTGGAAAGGTGGAGCAGAGGGCTGGAATAGCTTTCAGGAACAATGGATGTTGCCGAAGGCTGGACTAATAGTCATGAAAGGAAACGGAATGGTACAAAACACAAAGTCATGCCCTGGACTTATTGGACAAACAGTTATGCTATAAATTAGGATCCTGGATTTGGAAGTGATTAAGGAAGAAAAGGCCAATGTGCATTCAGCAGCATCGGGGTGAATGCGGGCTGCCATGTATGCAGCCATGAAGACTTGGTGCATTAACTCTGCTGGGATCAATGTCCAGAAAAGGCAGTGCCAGCGCTGTTGGACAGAACAAGATTGACAGACCATGAGCCAGTGCTGACCAGCCATGCTGTAAAATACTCATTCATTATAGAAAAGGTGCAGAGAAGAGCAGCTGAGATGACCGAGGGAATGCAGAGAGGAGTTGGGAGCAGCTCAGTTAGATAGCTTGTCAAAACAGATGTTGAGGGTTGATAAGATTGCTCAGGGTGCTTTATCAGTGAAAAACACTGGAGCAGGAGGAGACCTGCTTAAACTGATGGATGGGTTTTGCATACAGACGAAATCAGTCCAAACTGGCTGAAAACTAGGAGGCTTCGAGCTACTGGGGGGTGGAAGACTGGATCAAACTCCTAGAGCAGCGGTACAGAATGCCTCCTCATTTTGCAAAAGGTTTTCTTTGGTAAACTGCTGCATGGCAGGGACAGGCGTGCTGACCCAGGCGCACCTTCCTGACCACACCGGCTTTGTTTGTGTGGGTTGGTGTGCTCCAGCTGGGGCAATGAGCCTGGCTATGTCCCAGACCTGGGGGCACTGTCATGGGGGGCTCCCACTCAACAAGGAAAGCTGTCTGTGCCATGGGCGCTCTACCTGCTTCGTCACTTGTGACTGTGACTTGGCCTGGCTTGTGGGCACACTGATGGGCTTGCCGGTTTCCTGTTCCTATCCCAACAGGGCATGTCTGAGGGCTTTTTCTCTAAACCCCCATCTGCTCCCACAAAACAGAGAAGTTACCCAGTGCATCCACTGTGGTGCGATGTTCCCACAGGGACTGGGCAGGAGACACAGTCTGCCTGACCCTTTCTTTTCCCCTATTGCCCCCATGCCTCCAAAGAGTATTCAGATACTATTCAGATGCATTCAGTTATGCAACTAGCTTATAACTATGCAAATGTATGCAGCTTTTCCCTTACACAATGTCCTGTTTTCTTTCAGCTTCTTTTTTGGAAATTCAGCACTTCCTGTGGGAGTGCAATCTGAGCCCCGGGAAGCCATCTGGAGCCCTCCCAGCCTTGGCTCCCCAGGCAGGCTGAAGCTGGCACTGACTCCTTTCAGAAGTCCTCCTGCCCACAGTCCTCTGCTTGCCTGCACCACCCTGGCCGCTTGGTCCACACCAGGGCCTGTAGCACAGACTGGTGCCAACCCCCTGCAAGAAGCAGAAATGCAGAGAGGGTCTCTGCAGCCCATCCAACTCCATAACCTGGCACCGGCCAACAGCAGGTGTGTAGGAAGCAGCAGCATAAGAGCAAGGCAAGTGTACACCAGCACTTCTTCGGTACAGCCTGTTGTGCTCCAGGGGGGTTGTGGCTCTGGCAGTTCCTGAGACATAGATCTGGCTTGCTATTTAGTAGCCCTTGATGGATTTTCCTCCATGGCTTACTCTGAATGCTCTTTGGATCAATATAAACTTTCAGCATCCAGGACATCCTGAAGCAGGGAGTCCCTCAGCTCAGCTGCCCACTGTGTAGAAAAATATGTGTTTGACCTGAACTGGCTTTGTGCTGGATTCTGCAATACCCCCTAGTCCTTGTGTTGGAAAAGATGGTAAACACACAATCATCTCCCCTATGCCGACCACTATGCTGTCCACCTTGGTCATCTCTTCCAGACTGTGGAGTCTATTCACTTCTTCCTCTTTCCTTCCCTGTGTTTCACCTGTGCTTCTCTGTGTTCTCATGATATGAGACAATGAGCTGTGACAATGAACACCTCAGGAGATGGTGTTCTGTTCTCTGCTCCCTTCCTAGTAATTTACAGCAACTCTATTCCGTCTGAGGTGTGGTGATTAAGTCTGGATGTCCCTGTGATGCTGCATGTTTCTGTTAGCCCTGTGTTGGTCTTTTTGTTGGTGAGCTTCTGCTGGTGGAGTAGCTCTCTTGGCTCCCTTGCCTCTGGGACTGAAGTGCCCTGGGAAGCTCCACCAGCACCTTCCTGTGCTTCCCCAGCACAGATGTATGCTCCAGCCTGTGTGCTGTGTCCTGGAGCTGCAGGCTGTGTGTGCTGCACTGGGCTTGTGTTGCCATCCACGTCCACTATGACGGTGGCTGGGCTGAGGCCATTTGGCCAGCCCTGGGGACAGAACATTTGACTGGCTCTCCCAGTGCTCTCTCATGGTTCCAGGGCTCTGTACACGAGGAGTGTTCTCCAGAGGCACCTACAGCCATGATGGGTACATCCAGGGTTCCCCCCTTAGCCCCTCCCTGCAGATGCTCCTTGTGGTGGCTTAAAGCATGTGCCATCCACAGCATGCACATTGTGCCCGGTGAGGTGGCTGAACCTGCCAGCTGAACCTGCTGGCAGCCTCTGTAACTCTCAGAGTCTGAACAATCCTCACAAACGTGTCACTCTCCCCTGTGTGTGCCTCAGTGGTGGGACTCATCCCTGGGAGCTCTGGCTAAAGGACTGGCTTGCATCCTCACTGCTCCTTTGTGAGCCGAGAGCTGGGAAGGCAGCAAGCATGTGTGCAATGTGTGAGCTCCAGCGTGGAGCAAGGCTGTGCAGAACACTGGGTGCTGCTCTCCAGCTCCAGTTAGGGCTGGCAGGGCTGGGACACCCAGCCCTGTGTGTTCAAGAGCCCAGCAGAGTGCTTTGGCCCCAGCGCTGTGGCCCTGTGTGGATGGCATAGGTTTGGGGAGCCCAGGCATGGCCCTGGTGCTGGGGTGCAAAGCAGGGAAGCCATGCCATGCCCACCCCAAGGCAGGGAGATCTTGAGCAGGGGACTACAGGGACCTGCTGGGTGGTGATGAGACCCCATGGGATGGCCGGCCAAGGCCTGGGTGCCCAAGTCAGGGTTGGAGCTGTTGGTTTGGACAGTGGGGGCCATGGGATCCCCATGCTGTAGGGGGCTTTGTGGGAGCCTTGGGGGTCCTGGGGGGCTTTGGGATGTGGGGGGCCCAGGCTACGGGTCCCTATCTTCGGACCTGGACTGGGTCAACTGGTAGATGGTACAGGAATGCTGGTCCAGCCCATGTTTGTCACTGGGAGAAGCTGCATTCCCAGGCTGAATGGGGCTGGGGTTTCAGGCTGCAGGCTGAGAGATGGCCATGCCCCTCGTGGCCTCACACTAGCAGAGGGGCTGACATAGCCGAGCTGGGCAAGACAAGTTGCAGCAGTGAAGGGCAGCTCCAGCCCAGGACAATGGGATGGGGAGCTGCAGGTCTGCGGCCAGGGGCCCTGACTCAGGCCCCAGCCCAGCTGAGTCCCAGCTGCGGGGCCTGGCTGAGGCCCTGGCTGATGGACAGCTTGGCCCGGCTGAAGGCCCAGGATGAAGCCCAGGATGAGGCCCAGGATGAGGCCCATGATGAGGGTCTGGCGGAAGCCTGCTGTGCTGTCAGGTGGCAGCAGTGGTGTCACACGCAGTGTCACATCCACACAGACAGCGGGGGAGAGCTGTGCCACAAACAGCGGTGTAACAGGGTCATGTACACTTATGTGTACACACACCTGTAATGGTGACACATGCACACGCAAACACAGATGCATGCTGCAGGCTGTGCCTCACCCCCGCATGTCTGAACGCAATGCCGGACTCCCAAGGGCATGGTATGTCCAGCCCCGCGTGCGGTGCTGTGCACACGTGGCTCTGTGGTACCTGCATGCACGCTCAGTGCGTACGCTTTGCAGCACAAATCCGTGTTGCACAAGTGCATGGCTGCCCAGCTCAGTGCCATGCAGCATGGGGATGCTCTCATAGCTGCTTTCCCTCCCCAGCAGGCAGTGACCTTCAAGGGCATGGGGACTTGGGGTGCCCCTGGCACATGCAGAAGCACCCTTCCCTGTGGCATCCCCTTGCCCCTGATAGCTCTGGATTCCTGCAAGTGCACCCAGCAGCTGCTCACCATTGCAGGCATCAGAGCCCTGGCACCAGAAGCCCAATCCCACTTTGAGTTCATGCGTGCAAAATGTCCTGCAGGTGACCGCAGCCATGTGTGCTGCCCACACCACTTGCTCCTCAGCAGGGCGAGGGTCCCAGCTATCCCATGCAGAGGTGGTCTGTCCCTCTGGAGCTCTTCTGGGGCTGCCAGCTGTGCTGTCCATAGCACCTGCTTTGGGGTTTCTGCCTGATCACATTGGTGGAAGTCTCTGACCATCTGCTGTGAGTGCTGACCCCACATTTCCCTATTCTTTGTCAGTGCCTGTGTGAGTCTGGCAGAAAGTCACAGCCACAAGCCTTCCCCAGCCCTCCCTAGAATCCCTAACCCCCTTTATCCCCCCCCCCACCCCCCCCCCAGGAATGCTCCACTGGGCAAAAACATTCTCAGTGAAGTAATAGTTGAGACAGGAAAGAGTTTAACCAGGAGACCACCCTGTTCCACACCAGGTTCCACACCAGGTTCATCACCACTCTTTCCTGTCCATAACTGTATTGCATAGAGAACCAATTCTCAGAAGAGCCCAGGTTGCATTTTCCATAGGAGGTAGAGCTTAATCCTCTTCTGGGGCAGGTAGTGCTAGTGGTCCTGGTGGTGTCTCTTCTTTCCCTGGGGGCCTGTGACAACAGTGGTGGTGATGGTGATCTTGTTCACAGTCAGCCCTCCTGTGCCATAAGTGTCAAGATGTGCCTCTCGTTTGTACTCAGAGACTTGCTTGGTGGAGAGGAGCTCCCATACTGACACCCTCTGCTCCTGGAATTGGCCAAAGGTAATGTAGGAGCCCTCAGACTGGAGGAGATCCACTGTCTGCTGGGGAAGGGTTGCAAGTTTCCTTTCTTTGCTGTCAATTGCAATGCTGCTGATGGTGTTGATGAGGTCCTGAATGGGGAGTGTTCCGGCACAGTACAGCTCCAGAAGCTCCTGCCTTTTGTCCTCAGGGATGTAGTCAGAGAAGAGCAGGTCCCACACGGAGACTTGCCTCCCCTGGAACTCATCCACTGCCATCTCAACTGTGGTGGACTTCAGGATTTCTTCCCAGCTCCTGTCCTCTTGCAGGTGGTGAGTGTGCTCTGCTTCAGTGACTGTTGTTTCTGCCCTTGGACTACTCTCATGTGCTGATTGTGCTGCTCTTGCTTCCTCTGCCTTGGTTACAATAGTGCTGACAACGGTTTTCACCTGCTCAAGGGTTAACTCTCCTGCCTGGTACAACTGTAGCAGCTCCTTTCTGTTCTCCTCAGGGATGTACTTCGAGTGGAGCAAGTCCCACACAGAAACCTTGTGGCCCTGAAACTCTCCAGCCTCCATGTCGACAACTGTGGTTTTCAAGGCTGTTTCCCAAGGTTCTTCTTTGGAGGAGTCAGCATCCTTCTCTCCTGCCACTGGCACAGTGTCCTTGTTGGAAGTCTTCACTGCAATTGAGAATTTCCTGCCTGTAGATTCTTTTTTCTTAATGAGGGTGGTGACAACAGTTATCATCTTCTCCAGGGTTAATACCCTTCCACGGTAGAGCTCCAGAAGCTCCTGCCTTTTTTCCTCAGAGATGTAGTCAGAGAAGAGCAGGTCCCACACAGAGAACTCACCAGCTGGCATGTCAATGGTGGTAGACTTCAAGACGTTATCTAGTTGTGCATCTTGTGATGAAATATCATCTCCATTTTCCTCTGCCCTTGTCACCACCTTCTGTGGACTTCTGGTATTTGCTGCAAGTGTGGTCTTAGCAGCTTCTGTTTTGTTGATCGTGGTGGTGACAACAGTAGCCACCTGTTCTGTGGTCAGTATGCCTGCTCTGTACAGCTCCAGCAGCTCCTGCCGCTTCCCCTGAGGGATGTATTTGGAAAAGAGCAGGTCCAGCAAGGAAACGTTTTGTCCCTGGAACTCACCAGCAGTGACATAGATGGTCGCAGACTTCAATGACTTTCTCAACTGCTCCTGGGAGTGTGTATCCTGTACTGGTTGTGGTGATCCTACCTCACAGCTGGGTGTTACTGTGGATGAGCTCAGATGCTGGTTTCCTGTTTCTGCCTTAGTGATGATGGCAGTGAGAGTGGTGATCATTTCTGGGATGGTCACCGTCCCCACCTTATATTTCCTCAGCAGCTCCTCTCTCTGGCGATCAGAGATGTAGCGAGAGAAGAGGAGCTCCCAGACGGTGACGCTCTGGCCCTGGAAGAGCCCCACGCTGACGGTGGTGCGGGCAGCCTGCAGGGCTTTGCGGGCGTCCTCGGTCAGCTGGTAGAGCACCGAGCCCTTGTCCATCACTTGGAGCATGAGCAGCCCCGTGTCCGGGTCGGGCACGCAGCGGCGGAGCAGCTGTGTATAAGTGAGGTTTTCGTGTGTGTTAGGGTCAAAACAACTTCTTGTTTGATTCTTGTGGTTCAAAAGAAACTGGCACATCTCCTGGTCAAAGTAGCCTCGCTGGTAGGCCACCTCCACAGGGAGGCGGTGGCTGTTGATGGGGTCGATGATGCCGCCAGTGGCGATCTGGGCCTCGAGCAGGCGGATAGCATGCTCCTTGACTATGAACTCTTTCTTCATGGCCTGGAAGAGGGAGATCTTGTGTCCTGTGTATGGCTCTGTGTACCCTGTCACGGCTCCCTCTGCTGACAGAAGCTTCTCATAAAAATCTCTGCCTATAAGTCCCGCAGTCAGTGCCTCTTTCACGGATAGCTTGGCATTCCTCACGGGGTCAGTGAGGAACCCTGAGGCAGCCTGTGCCTCCAGCAGCACCAGGGCCGTACCTGGCGTCAGGAGCCCCCTCATCATGGCATCATAGATGCTCATCTTCTTATTCTTGGCCTGGATGAAGACACCAGCTATGAAGTTACTCCCACCACCACACATCTCCGTGTGTTCACTTCCAATCAAGTTGCTTCCTGTATTGCTTGACTCGTTCTGAAGGGGTCCACTCATCTTCTGTCTCTGGGCAACTGTCCTGCTGCTGTGGAGCACTGTGTTTGTCTGAGGAGAGAGAAAGAGAAGACTTGGTGAGACAGGTTCTTGAGCAGGTCTCGTGGTGTGTGTGAAGATAAGGCGTCACTCTGGATGTGGTAGCAGGAATCCAGAGAGAAGTGGGAAGCAGGAACTGGAGCATTGCTACTGACCCTCTTTCTCAGCAGCAATCTCAGGGTCAGCTCCCACTCAAACAGCGGGTGATAACTCTCTGGAAGCAGTAGTGATGGCCCAGCCGGGGTGTTTGCTCGGTGTTTGCCTGTGCAGCATGCTGTGCACCTCCCAGCCGCAGTGCCTGGCTCGACACATCTCCATGCAGCCGGATGTCTTTGCACTGAGATGCTGCAGTGTCATGAGAAGGCTTGGTGCCTATCCCTAACAGCACCCGTACTCAGAAAAACTGACTGCAGCTTTTCTCCAAAAATAAATAAATAAATAAAATAAAATAAAATAAAATTCCTCTGCACTAAGTTTTTCTCTTCCAAAACGGAGTGCTGATGCCACAGGCATGCTCACGCTGCTCTGTGGCCCGCACTAATGTTTAACTCCACGTGGGGATCATCGGTGGGATGGCTGGGTGGCCCATGCCAAACACCATCCTGGGGACCATTCTAACCAGTTCCAGTGCCTGGGGACAAGGGCATTGTCAATGGGAAGGTTTGTCTGGCTGCATGCAGTCCCTGCAGCAGGGCAGGGCTGCTCTCTCCAGATATTTAGGGAAACTGGTGCGGGAACAACAGGATGGTAAAGACTGATCCCGCTGGCCGAATCCTCTGGCATGCAGTGCGCCGGACCGCCTGGGCTGTGCTTGCCCCAGACCACCCTCTATTAGCCAACACAGACTTCCATCCAAGGATCTGTGCAGTTGTGGCTGTGAGTCTGGGTCTGGCGTCAGCCTCTGCAATGTCCTGAGGTAATGACAAGAGTGATTTAATCATACTTTGCAGGGAAAGTCTTTTCACTGGTAGCTCCTACACCCTGTGCTGCAGGAGGTAGTGAATGGTCATTCTTTGTTTCAGCTAATTGTTACATAGGTAAAGTGGCAGATAAAATTATGTGTATCTATATGTATATATATGTAAAATTACAGAGTTGTGGTGGACTAAGAGCCGGTACTTCAGGGAGCCTGCTGTAAGTGGCTGCTTGAAGTAGTTTCTCCCATTCATACAGGTACTTAGCAATTACTGTGACGAGTCCTGGTCAATCTAGCGGGTACCCTCAGATATAAAAGCAGCACTGCCAACCAAGACACCAGTTGTGCTGTCTGAAATGTGCTAGGGGCAGGAGGCTGTGCTCTTGAGCAGACATCTGATCAACTAGGCAGAGTCTGACCAAGGGTTGGTGTAGCCCAGGGTCTCATTTCCATCTTGAGCTATAAGTGGACAACAGGGGAAGAATGAAAATGGGGCAACATATATAACATTAACTTGGTTTCTGTGGTAATCTCGAACTGTTTTTAGCACAGTGGATTTCATAAACTGGATGCCTTTTGAGTCTGTTTAGTAATTCTTGAGGGATCTCTGCCATGCAGTCACCTGGTTTCTTCTGGAAGCCCTGTAAACTTTCCGCATCCCCAGTATCGTATGGTGATGAGGCCACAGTCTTGTAAAAATGGCAAAACCAAACTCCAGAACATTTATTTGGGAACACCCATCTCCCATAAAGCTACAGTGACTGATGTTAATGATATGTTTAACTCATTAATTATCAAGGTCACAGCTTAATTCCCTGACTGTTTACCTAACTGATCTAAAAGCCTCTGAGTCATTGCTTTTGATCCATTTAAATATTGGATTGATGCTGGTGTAGATGGATCATGCTGCAAGAGAGCTGGATCCCGGCAGCTGCAGACATGCCCCTGCCTCTTGGAGACCCTGCCCATGGCTCCAGGCTCTTTCTCATGTGGGTGCTCTGGCCCACCTTGGGGAGCTGGCCCAAGAGAGCAGCTTCTTTTCACTCTCTTGCCTCCGCTGATGCAGCCCTCGCAGGGTGATGGGCTCGTTGTGCCGCCTGCTCGGGTGGCACTCGGTGCAGGGCAAAGCAGAGTGCCGGTGTCACGCCCTGGAGCAGGCGACACCTATATAGGACACAGATGTCGTGTGAACACCCTATTCTGCAGAGACATTGCCCAACGGCAGGCTGTCATTAGCTCGTCTCTAATCAGGCCTCCTGATTCTGGGGCTTGGCTGCACACGCAGCTCCCGGGGCAGGAGCTGGCTGTCCTTTCAAGCTGTCACAGCGGCCCAGCCCAAGAGGTCCTGGTGGAAGCGGTTTTCCAACTGGGGTGAGCAGGGGTGTCCTGGCGGTGCCACGGTCCCGAGCCCTGCCTGCACCCCAGGGAGCGCGAGCGTGTCGGCACAGCCCCCAGCCCGGTGCTCGCCTCACGGGCCCCCGCTGCCGGGCTCCCAGCCAAGACCCACCGCGCCAGTCGGCACCGTCTCCTGCTCGGGCAGGTCCCACGGCTCCGTCTGCCTCCCTCCTGTGTCCCAGGGTCCTGACCTGCTCAGCTCAAGTGCAGAGGACGCAAAGTGCATTGTGTGGAGCAGCGGCTCCATCCAGCCCTGGCATCCAGCTGCTCTGTCGCTTCGTCCCTTCTTAGAAAGGACCGCCTCGTGCACGGAGACCTCCTGTGCACTGAAGCCCCAGGCTTCAGCAGCTGCCCTCTGAATGGTAGATTTTGGGGCAGAGGCAAGGTCTCCGCATCCCTTGCAGGCCTCTGGTATCTGCATGGAGCGTGCAAGGCAGGAGTGGTGCTAGGCTGTGTGGTGGCCCCAGTGCCCCCTCTGGACAGGCTGTGTCCTACCTGCCGGACACGAATCCAGAGCGGCTTGCGCACCAGCAGGCTCCGGTCCTCCTCCTCCTCCTCCTCCTCCCGCCGCCTCTCAGCCAGGATGAGCAGCCGAGGCAGGTGTCTAATTTAAATCCTTCGCTTCCCCGCCCCTGGGGATGACACACCCGCCCTGCCCCGTGCTACAAGCCAGCCAGTATACATCCCACCACCCCAGTGAGACCATGCCTTTGCAGTGTCACAGCAGGCCCTGTCCTGGGAGCCCAGCTGGGGTGGCAGGGTCTGGGGCAGGGGGACAGTGACTGGATGCACTGCGAGATGGGGGGTGCATCTGTGGTGGGAGCTGGGGTGAATGATGGCCATGGAGGATGCAGGGTCATGGTGCATGGTGCAGCTTCTGGACCCTGCCACCACCATCTTCTGACAGGTGCCCAGCACAATTGCTCATGGACTGCTGTGCCTAGGGTCCCAGATGCCTTGGAGGTCCCTGCACATCTGGGCTTGTTCAACCTGCCGTGGCTGAGCCCCTTGTCCCTACGCTCCCTTGGCATAGGGAGCTGCAGCCACCTCCTGTGTCTGTCTCTGCTCCCATGGGTGACAGAGATCGAGCCTGTCCCCTGATGGGGTTGTGAATCGAACCATACAGGCACAGGGGCTCCTTGTAGCAGGTGGATTTGGGTGGTCAGTGCCTGGGGCTGAAGCAGCTCGGGGATGGAAACCTCTCAGAATCACAGAATGGATGAAATTGGAAGGGTTCTCTGGAGGTGATCTGGTCCCCTGTGCTCAAGCAGGGCCACCTAGAGCAGGTTGCCCAGGACCATGTCTAGGTGGGTTTTGAAGACCACAGAGCAAGACTCCACAGCCTCTCTGGGCAGCCAGTTCCAGTGCTCCATCACCCTCATGCTCCTGGTGAGCAGGGGGAGCCAGGCCAACGCCTGGCCAGCGGCTCCCCAGGAGCTCGGGGTGCCTGGTCGACCGCTTCCTTGCAGAGAACTCATGCTGGCTGGCAGGGCAGGCTGCCGGCTCTGGCCAGCTTTGGGCTGAGTTGGGCTGAAGCAGTCCCGTGTTGGGGCCATGTCCCATCAGACCACAGCCACAGCTCTGGTGAACAGGCTTACCCAGTGCCCAGTTCCAGCACAAGGGTGATTTTGGTTGGGTTGTTCTGGTGTGTAATTGTGCAGCTGGGTATGTGCTGGTTGTGTCTGTGTGCATCTGTGACTGTATGTGCTCACGTAAACCTGCACGTGTGACCATGCCTCTGATGTGTGTGACTGTAGGTGCTCAAGTAACTCTGTGTGTGCATATGTGACTGTGCGTGTGCAGGGGAGAGCACACACATGCTCATGCATCTGGCACATGCAGCTGCACACGTGTGTGTGCTGGTGTGACCCTGGCCCTGTGTGGGTGTGCGTGAGTTGGTGCCCCTGCGTGGAGGAGGTGTTGCCTGCCCCTGCCCTTCCTTCCCTGGCTGTCCTGCTGCGGGTGCACATTCCTACCTGCGTAGGTGCTTGCCAGACTGGATGATCAGCACACGAATGCATTTTCCCTCTGAGTCACCGAGATCAGTTTGGCTCTGGGGAACACACCTGGGCAGGAGGTCCCTCTGCTCTTGGGGATGAAGGTGGACACAGGACCTGTTTCCATTGTCTTTACTCACTCCTCAGAAGCCCTTCCTTGCCTGACATCTGTTTTCAGCCTGTGTTACGTTGACTAGAGTTACTGATGCCACAAGTACGCTGCTAACTGCATTTCACTGTAGGTTTTAAGGTTCAGCTATGTGAGCTGGGCTACAGGAAAGGCTTTGTTCCGGGCTGCATCCTTGGCACGAGCTGAGTGTAAGGGGGTGCAAAAGGTGCCTGTGCCAGGAAGGAGGATCCCGTCTCTCTTCTCTCAGCATCCTGCTCTGTGCAGCAAGGACGCCATGCACAAGGCTGGCTGGGTGGGTACCAGCAGGCAGTGTTAAGTTGCTGTGCTCTGTGGTCCTCCTGCACTCCCCAGGCACCACTCAGCGCTGACCGCAGCCATGCAGCGTGCTCCCCTGAGCTGTCCCAGTGACACTGGGCCACTCTCTGGAGCTGGCCCAGCTTGTTCAGACACCTCTGAAGTGCTGGCAGTTGGCGGCTTCCCTTGATGATGTGTTGCTTTGCATTTGTCAGAACAGAGGCTATGATTTATCTCGCCACAGTGGAGGCTTCCTGCGGAGCTGGAGCCCAGGCTCCCGTTACAGCCATGGAGAGCACATCAGGACACTCACCCAAGTCCAGAGCATGACTGCTCTGACCACTTGAACACATCTGCAGTACGATGTGTCCACAAAGCAACCACCGGCTGCAGGGACCTGCTCCACCGTGGCTGCCCAGGGCAGCTGGGTGACCTACAGTGCACACAAGCATCAGCCGCAGTGAACCAGCCCTGAATGTCACCTCCTGGTCACAGGTGCCAGGTGGCTTAAACAGAGCTGTATCTCTTGGAAACGATGGTGCCTCACCGGGACCCTGTTCCCAGCTTGTTCCCTCATTAGCAGAGAGCAGGATGACTCTTCCCTGATGAGGACTGAGTATTTTACCCTACTTGCTACTCCCTACCTCCTAGTCTGTTTCTGAGACATGATGAAACTGTCTCATTTCAACCCTGAAGCAACTTATTTCTTCCAGGACCTGTTCTAAAGCACTACCCAAGGCTGTTTGGAGATGGGTTAAGTGAGCTGATCTCTGCTGCATTTTGTGTTGTCTCAGAGAGGTATTTCCCCAGGGGCTGTTGAAGAGGAAGGGTGCCCACAAGGCAGACGTTCCTGTGTCCCATGGGTGACTCTGGCACCTGCACACCTTTCCCAGGGAAAGGGAATACAGCACGGGCAATGCTGAGCCTCTCACTTTCATAAATACCAACCCCTGTGATGCAGAACTGAAGCCCTGCTCCCCCCTGGTTGGGGCTGCACGTGTGCTGCATACCAGACCTCGGTCCCACCTAGTTCACTCGCTGCTTTGGCTACCTGCTGTTAGACACAGTCATGTTTCTTCTGGCCTTTGGCATTGTCTTTGTGGCTTGAGCTCAAATTCCCTCAGCCCCGCTCCCAAATCTGCCATGCACCAGTGTGTTAAAGGCACGGGGATGCAGGGCCTGGCTGGAGTGCTGTGCAGCCAGTGCCCGGGTGTGCACGGCGGTGCTGTCTCCAGACCTGCCTCCACCCCTGCCCCCTGCTCCTGGGGCTTGTAATTAGCCCTGAGATTTGAAGGAGGGCTCCTGTCTCTGTCTGCTGCCTGGGAGCATCACCAGCATCCTACCTGGTGACGCTGCCACGGGGCCTGCTTCCCATTCTCCTGAAGCTGTTCCTCAGGCCCGCTCCCAGTCTGCCCCTGGTCCTGGAGACGTTTCAGACAGGATGCTTTTCAGGCCAACCCCTGCCCTGGTGGTGGCTGCTGCAGGTCCATTGAGAGGCAGATGGCACAGTCTATCCTAGCAGTATGCATGCTGTGAACAGCAACAGGACCTTTTAGTAAGTGAAAACACTAGAACACAACCTACAAATAATTTGGAAATAGTGTTCTTGCTGAGCAATGCTGATGGTTTTACCCATTCCATCTTACTTCTCTGAAAGGCAGCTGCAAGCTGACACTGTACCTCTTGTAATCTGCATATGATCACAGGGCTGTGGATTGCACTGCAGTTCCTATTTTGGTTCACAACCCAAAATACAGTGACTTCCATTTCACATGCCTGTAGTGCCAGGAGCCGGATGTTTGTGAGAATGGAGATGAAACTGCTCAAGCTGTCTTGAGAGGAATGTTGACTTCTCGCTTGGCTTCGGGCCTGGGTGTTAGCTGACCCGCAGTCGCCCTTCCCAGACAGCCTGACTAGCAGCTTGGAGCTGCCTGGGCGTCAGGGCGCTGTCACTTGCACGCTACAGGCCCATTACCCAGCCAGCATTTCTGGATATACCGCACTCTGGACTCTGGCACAGGGCTCTTTGGAGACAACACCTCCTTGTCACCCACCTGCTGTCCTCCCTTCAGTCAGGGGCTCAGGCGGGCAGCATGCGAGCTGCTGTGGGAGAAGCTGGGAAAAGTGCAGCAGCTGCTGCAGGTGGGGTCTGCCCTGAGCAGGGGGACCCGGCCTCCCTGCCTAGTCCTGGCCGTGCGGCACCCCCAGTACGCGGTGCCTCTGTGCCTGAGGAGAGTGAGGGGCTTCGGGGCACCACACATCCTGTGCTCGGGGAGAGGGCAGGAAGGCGACAGCATCACCATCTGGGGAGAGTTTGTGTCGTGTCAGGATCTGTGCATGTGGCGCTGGATTGCCATGGCTGCCATGCAGCTGCAGCCAGCTTTATCTGTATACAGCTGTCCGGTAAGTAAAGAGTGTGCAGGGCTCAGGTGGTGCCTGAAACCCCAGCATCTGCCGCCTCCACCTCTCTAAGAGCCCTTTGCTGCAGTTCTATGGAAAGCAAAGCCGTGGTGCAGCCCCATGGGATGCTCCGTGCCCCGCAGTGCCGCACCGCGGTGCTCTGTGACTCACCGGCCGGTCCTGCAGCTTCCCTGCAGCCTGGCATGGAGGCACCTGGGCCCGGGTATCACTGCCGGGGCCTGGCCTCGCCTGCCGGAAGGTGTAGGTGTCCTTGGCTGAAGCAGCCACGAACCACATCAGAGAGCTGGGAGACAGCTTTGGCAATGGGGTGTTTGGGGAATGTTGTTTTCCTGCAGCATTTAATTTGGGAAACCTCCTCTGCCAGAGCTCAGGTGCTGACACAACTCCCTCCCAGCCGGCCCCTGCAGCCACGCAGCCCTGGATGTGACGCTGCTGGTGCACAGCAGTCCCCAGACGCTGGCGGAGGGTGACACCCAGCAGCCAACAGCCTCCTGCCTGACGTGGAGAGGGCAGGGCCCTCCTGCTGCAACCACACACGGGCAGCCTCTGCGCGCAGCAGGGGACAATATTAGCAAGGAGAACCAGACCCACGGTGTGGAGCTCTCACACCAGGATTCCCTGCGGCAGAGGTGCCTGGAGGTGCGGAGCCGCCCCTGGCATGGAGCTGGCGTGGGACCTTCGGAGCCACGTGAGCTGCCAGTGCTGGACCCCAGGGGAGTTGGGCTGAGCAATATAGGAAAGAATACAAAAAAAAAAAAAATTGTCCCGCACTACTCTGTGCTGGTGCAACCTCACCTGGAGTACTGCATACAGTTTTGGGTGCCACAATATAAGGACATAAAACTATTAGAGAGCATCCAAAGGAGGGCTATGAAGATGGTGAAGGGTCTTAAGGGTAAGTAAGACACATGAGGAGTGGCTGAGGTCCCTTGTTTTGTTCAGACCAGAGAACAGGAGACTGAAGGGAGGCCTCACAGTGGTCTACAGTTTTGTCACGAGGGGAGTGGAGGGGCAGGTGCTGGGCTCTTCCTTCTGGTGAACAACCACAGGACTCAAGGGAATGGCATGGAGCTGCAACAGAGGAGGGTCAGGCTGGGTGTTGGGAACAGGCTCTTCACTGAGAGGGTGATTGGGCACTGGGACAGGCTCCCCGGGGACGTGGTCATGGCACTGAGCCTGTTGCTGTTAAAGAAGACAGTGCTCTGAGGCACATGGTTTGATTTTTGGGTGGTTCTGTGTGGAGCCAGGAGTTGGACTCAATGATTCTTGTGGATCCCTCTCAACTCAGGAGATTCTATGGTTCTATGTGCTCTGTCAACAACCGCGATGAAACGGCCAAACCCAGCACCGAAGGGATGGGCACAGGCAGCAACCACAAGCAAACAGAAAAGACAAAAATCCTTTTTATTCTTGGAGATAAGCAGTTGCACAACTTTACAGTCTGTGGGAAAGAAACTCTCAAGCATCTTTCACCCAGACACGTGATTCCTGGGAAATGGGGATCAGCAAGAGTTTCGCTGGTGCTTCAGGCCACCTGGCCTGGGGCAGGGCAGGGAGGACAATAATCCCCAGGGCGGTTGGGGTGGTGCCAGCAGTGTACAGCCGCTGCTTCCTGACACCTTTCCAGAGAACTTGCTTATCTTTTGACTTTCCAGCTTCCTGGCACAAGAGTTTTGCTCTGCGGCTCCTGGGCACAGTGGGGGTACACATGCTTATGGAGTGGCCCAGGTCCCCCTCCCATGCTCCTGTTGTCTTCTGAGGGCGCGTGGGGAGATGGCACAGACACAGCTCCAGCTCTGGTGGGGGCTGCAGGACACCTCGGCATGCCACAGACTTGCAGAGCAAAGCCTTGGCCGTGAGGGACGCCTGCAGATCTGGCCTTGGGCTTTGTGGGATGTGCAGAGCTGAATGCAGCTGGTGGGGTCTGCCCTGCTCTGCTGCCCTTCTCCAAGGTCTGTGGACACGGGCGATGGATGGTGGTGTCTGGCAGAACAGCCTGCTAAGTTCAGCTGGGGAAAGCTGTGCCATAGACACTGGGATCAAGTGTACCCTCAGCAAATTTGTAGATGACACACCAAGCTGAGTGGTGTGGTTGGTACGACAGAAGGAAGGGATGCCATCTGAAGGGACCTGGATAGGCTTGAAAAGTGGGCCCACGTGAACGTAATGAGGTTCAACAAGGCTAAATGCAGGGCGCTGCACTTGGGCCGGGGCAATCCCGGACATGAGTATAGACTGGGAGAAGAATCTATTGAGAGCAGCCCTGCAGAGAAGGACTTGGGGATTCTGGTGGACGAAAAGCTTGACATGAGCCAGCAGTGCGTACTTGCAGCCCAGAAGGCCAACTGCATCCTGGGCCACGTCAAGAGAGGGGTGACTAGCAGGGGAGGGAGGGGATTGTCCCCCTCTGTTCTGCCCTTGTGAGGCCCCACCTGGAGCACTGCGTCCAGGTCTGGAGTCCCCAGCACCAGAAGGATGTGGGGCTGTTAGAGCAAGTCCAGGGGAGGGCCATGAGGATGATCAAGGGGCTGGAGCACCTCTCCTAGGAAGACAGCTGAGAGTGCTGGGGATGTTCAGCCTGGAGAAGAAATGGCTCCATGGTGACCTCACTGCGGTCTTTCAGTACTTGAAGGTGGCTTATAAAAAAGATGGAGAGCAACTCTTTGCTCAGTCAGATATTGGCAGGATGAGGGGGGATGGTTTTAAACTAAAAGAGGGGAGATTTAGATTAGAGGTTAGGAGGAAGTTCTTTGCTCAGAGGGTGGTGAGGCACTGGAACAAGTTGTCCAGAGAGGTTGTGGATGCCCCATCCCTGGAGGTGTTCAAGGCCAGGTTGGATGAGGCCCTGGGCAACCTGATCTAGTGGGTGGTGTCCTTGCCTATGGCAGGGGGCTTGGAACTGGGTGATCTTTGAGGTCCCTTCTAACCCGAGCCATTCTATGATTCTGTGATTCTTTCCCTGTTCTCTGTTCCATCCCTAATCTTAACATTTGAGTTAACTCTGGCTTTTGCTGAGCACACATCAAATACTCCACTACAATTCTTGCTGCTGAACTGCAACAGTTCAGAGCTGGGTATGTGCGCAGCAGGGCTGCTTCTCCCCATGTGTGCATTTTTTACCTATGTTGAACATAATCTGCCTTTTTAATTCCACTCACTGTAAGTTGTTTGGTCTTACAGCAGTCTTTGCAGCTGGCACCTGTCTTTACTAACCTGAATAACTTAATTCTATCTGCTCCCTTGCTGTTCACAGCATTTCCCAGCCTACGTCTGCATGTGTTAAGCAGCCTTGCTCCCAGCATGCGTCCCCCCCTCCCAACACACGCAGACCCACTGCTGGCTCCCTTGCTAAGAGGCCTTGCCTTGCCTTGCCTTGCCTTGTCTTACCTTTCCTCAGCTCTTGCAGCAATTTCCTCAGCCCAGCAGCAATTGCCACAGTTTGTCTGTGTGCAGAAATCTCCCTGTTGCTTCTCCACAACCCAGTTCCTAAGGGAAATAGCAAATACGCATTACCTGCTTGCCTGCTGTGTAATTTATGTTTCTATGCCCCTTTTATGTCTCCACTTGGAGTCTGCCCTCCCTTCTGCCTGCAGAAGACACTGTTTACCCAGCTCAGTCCTGGCACAGAGGGGCCCTCACGTCTGGATGCTCACCTTGCCCCGGCCCAGCTCCCCCAGTGTCAGCCTGCACGGGGACTGCAGGGCTCGGTGTTGATCTGTTTCATCACTTTGGCTGATCCAGCTCTATGCTCTCTCTGATGAACACCCTCCTCCGCTGTTCCTCTGCCCTTCCTACTTCAGCGTTACAGTGCCTTCCTGGTGAGCCTCCTCCCAACAAGCCCATGGCATGCTGATGTTTCACTGAGGATTAAGCTATTCTAGTTCCTCGGCCGTATTTCCCTATTTATGAGCTGGCAATGTGCACTTGCAGACCAGAAGGCCAACCATATTCTGGGCTGCATCAGAAGAAGTGTGACCAGCTATAAAATATCCCCTTGACAGTGTGTCACTTCGAGTAAATTGCAGCATTTCCAGTGTTTCCATGTGCTCATAATTCAGGTGGTGGCAAGGACAATTGCAGTTAAATCAGCCCAGAGCACAGGTCTGCATTTCCACTGTGCTGCAGCTTTGTCCAGTATCAGAGCCTACACTGAGCATGTAACAACAGTGCAAGCCCATACTGATACCTCCCTGATCCTGTCTCCCGTCTCCAAGTAAACTGTGGCTCAGAAACCTCCTGGGACTGTCTTTCCATGTGTTTAACAGCCCACTCCCAGTAATTTGTCCCATCCCTTTTTGAGCCCACGCGACTCTCTGGACTACACAGCAGTTTATGGTAAGGAGTTCCACAGCTAATGAACATTTGTTTTCACCTATCAGCTACAAAAACTGTGGTGAGAACTCGATTTTTCCAGGGTGCAATTGAGTTAATTAAGACAAATAGCCAAAGACAATGAATTTAAGGTTTGTATGTTTCCTTTTATTAAGCAGTAGTAGAATTATTCAGTACCGAACTGTATGGCACAGTGATCCAGAGGCAGTCTTTACTTCAGGAACATGCACAAGGGCTGCCCCTGAAGGGAGGAAAAGTCAATGCAAGACACAGAATGGCAAAAGGAGCTGAGAAATGTACTGGAGGAAACAGCTGGAGGTAGCAGCTTCTGCACCACCAGCTCCCCTTACTGCATGCAGGGACAGCTTTGGCTAGAAGTACAGAGTGACGACATACGCTGCTGTTTCTAAGCTCTTGCATGGATCCCATAAAACAACTCTCTATAGAGGCTCCCAGGAGACCTGGACAACTGAAGGCAGGGAAAGCAAAAAACTTGACTGATTTGATTGTACACATCAGAGAGAGACCAAACCACTCTCAGTTAAGGGTGTATGTGGTCTAGAGGCCTCCAGAAATACTGGATGGACTGAGGCAGTAACAACAAACAAAGATAATTTATACCAGCCCAGTAACACCTAGCATTGGCCTGACATCATGCCTACATGGAAATGTGCTCTCCATGCAGGAGGCAGGCTTACAAAACTACAACTATGGCAATGCCACACTGATCTTCTAAAATAATGGTCCCCATATGTAAGGATACAGACGAGAGAAGGAATAAAATTCCAATTCTCACTACACCTAATACAAAGTGAAAGACATCCTTAGACTTAAAGAAATATAAAGGAAAAAGTACAACATCTTGCACCAAAATGACTGGCCATAAGCCAGGATGATTCATGAATTCCAGTTAGGTTATAGAAGACAATGAATTAAAACGCTATACTGTAATGCTCAGATGAGTCACCTAAAACCCGTAACTGATGTATTACAAAACATGAAAGAGAAGAAGGAGGAAACACTCTACAAAAAAAATAAGAAAAGAATACATGAAAAAAATGACAAAAATGCCAGCAGCAAAACAAGTCTCAACAACGGAAAAATTCTTCACCAATGCAATAACACAGAAGAAAACGTAAAGGGTTTTATGATTAACTAGAGAAAACATTAAGGAAATAAAGATTAGAGTCTGGGTCAAGCACGCAGCGGCAGAGGAGCTGCATGTAGGTGAGGTTCTCGTGCGTGTTGGGGTCGAAGAAGCCCTTGGTGTCGTCGCTGGGGTCGGAGAGGATCTGGTTCATCTCGTGGTCAAAGTAGCCGCGCTTGTAGGCAGCTTCTACGGGGAGGCGGTGGCTGTGC
>CM021766.1:149984194-150017350 GCA_011076525.1 Nettapus auritus
GAAGCCCTTGGTGTCGTCGCTGGGGTCGGAGAGGATCTGGTTCATCTCGTGGTCAAAGTAGCCGCGCTTGTAGGCAGCTTCTACGGGGAGGCGGTGGCTGTGCACGGGGTCGATGATGCCGCCGGTGGCGATCTGGGCCTCGAGCAGGCGGATGCCGTGCTCCTTGACGATGAGCTCCTTCTTCATGGCCTGGAAGAGGGACATCTTTTGTCCTGTGCACGGGTGGGTGTATCCTGTTACAGCTTTTTCTGCACAAAGAAGTTTTTTCTGCAGCTCACTGCCCACTAGGCCGGAGCTGACAGCTTCATCCACAGATATCTTCTTATTCTTGACTGGGTCGATGATGAAGCCTGTGGCTGCTTGTGCCTCTAGCAGCACCAATGCTGTCCCTGGCCTCAGGATGCCCTTCCACATGGCCTGGTAGATGCTCATCTTCTCCATCTTGGTGGGGTCAGCCTTGGATGGCACTAGTACCCCAGCAATACTTCCAGTTCCCTCAAGGTATCTTCTCACATTATCCATTTGCGCTATTTCTTGTGCTGTTTCTTTTCCTTCCTGGAGTTTCTGCATAGTTTCTTCTGTGATTATCTCTGCACTGAGAAGTTCCGATGCTGTTATTTGTTGTCTTATTCCTTGGAACCAAACATCACTTCTGTCCTCCTCTTTTTCTTTAATGATATTTAGTATTGTGTCAATGATTCTTTGTATAATGTGGTGGGATTCCTCTTTATATTTTTTCACTAGTTCTTTTCTTTTCTCTTCTGTGATGTACTCAGAACAGAGAAGTTCCCAGAGTGATAATTCATTGCCTTTGTATTTTCCAACAGACACTTGTACCTTTGTAGATATTAGGGCTTGTTTTGTTTGCTCATCAATGTAGAAATAGTCGTCTTCTTTCTCCATGACCTGCAGTAGGTACAGTCCATTATCTCTGTCTTTGGAACATCTTTGCAGGAGCTGATTGTAACTGATTTTCTCATGAGTATTTGGATCTATAAAACCTTTGCTGCCATGATCTGGATCAGAAAGTAGGAGAAATGTGTCGCCATCCAAGTAGCCCCTCCGGTAGGCCACCTCCACTGGGATGCGATGACTGTGCACAGGGTCAATGATGCCACCGGTGGCAATCTGGGCCTCAAGCAGGCGGATGCCATGTTCCTTGGTTATTATCTTATTCATTATGGCCTGGAAGAGGGATATTTTATTGCCTGTCTGGGGATCTGCATATCCTGTCACAGCTTTTTCTGCTGACAGGAGCTTCTCGTGCAGCTCGCTGCCCACCAACTTGGCCAAGATGGCCTCGTCCACAGAGAGCTTCTTATTTTTCAGTGGATCAACAATGAAGCCAGTGGCAGCCTGCGCCTCCAGCAGCCCCACTGCACATTGCTCTGAGAGCAGGCCCCTCTTCAGGGCCTGGTAGATGCTCATCGTCTCTTTCCTTGATGGAAGTAGAACTCCTGCAATGCATCCGGTGCCATCCAGGTACCTCTTTACCGTGTCCTTCTTTGTGAGGTTATGAAGTGTGAGACTTCCATCCTGCAGCTGATCCAGAGTCTTCTTGTCAATTATCTCGGAGTTAAACAATTCTGATACTGACACCTCACCTCGGAGTCCTTTCACCTTGAGGGCTTCTCCTTTTTGCTCCATATCCTCAATTGTTTTGAGGATGAGAGCTATAAGGTTTTCCAGAGTTAGAGTTTTACATTTATATTGCTTCACTACTTCTTTCCTTTTCTGCTCGGAGATGTAATGAGAACAAAGAATTTCCCAGACAGAAACTGTTTGGTCCTTGAATTTTCCAACTGTCACTTTAATGGGCGTTGAGTGCAAAACCTGTTTTGTCAATTCATCTATGTAGAAGTACTTTCCCCCTTCCTGAACAACTTGTAGCATGTACAAACCAGTCTCTGAATCTTTGACACATCTCTCCAGGAGCTGCATGTAGGTGAGGTTCTCGTGCGTGTTGGGGTCGAAGAAGCCCTTGGTGTCGTCGCTGGGGTCAGAGAGGATCCGGTTCATCTCCTCATCGAAGTAGCCGCGCTTGTAAGCCACTTCCACGGGGAGGCGGTGGCTGTGCACGGGGTCGATGATGCCGCCGGTGGCGATCTGGGCCTCAAGCAGGCGGATGCCGTGGCTCTTCACTATTAGTCCTTGGTTCATGGCTTCAAATAGAGACATTGGTGCTTTTGTGTAGGGGTCAATGTAGCCTGTCACGGCTCTTTCTGCACAGAGTAGCTTTTCAAAAATCTCACACCCAATTAGACCTGCCTTAAATGCTTCCTCTACTGAATATTTCTTGTTTTTCTCTGGGTCAATGATGTAGCCGGTAGCAGCCTGTGCCTCCAGCAGCACCAGTGCTGTCCCTGGCCTCAGGATGCCCTTCCTCATGGCCTGGTAGATGCTCATCTTCTCATTGCTAGGCTGTATAAGGACCCCTGCTATGAAATTGCTGCCCTCCAAGTATCTGCGGACAGAGTCCATTTCAGTGACTTCTTTGACCGTTTTCTTCCCCTGGTTGAGCTCATCAAGGGTTTTTTTGTCTATCAGTTGAGACTGGAAGAGATCACTGGCGGACACTTTTTTCCGCAGACCTTTGAATGCAAACTTCTTTCCTTGCACCTCAGTCTCTTTGATGATTTTCATGACAATCGTTATGATTTCATGTAGCACTTCAGTATTCTCATCTTTGTACTTTTGCACCAGCTCTCTTCTTTTGCTGTCTGAGATGTATTCAGAGTTGAGAAGATCCCAGACTGACATTGTCTGTCCTTTGAACCGTCCTATGTTGACACAGACAGTCACAGATTTCAGCATCTCCATGGTTTGTTCATCCACACAGAACATCGCATTTTCTGACAGAGGAAGGAACCAGAGGCCTGTCTCAGCCTCATAAATGCACCTGTCCTTCAGCTGCTGGTAGGTCACATTCTCCTTTGTGTTTGGATCAAAAAAGGTTTTGGTGCTGTCATTCAGCTGAGTGAGGTTTTGGTTCAGGTCCTCATCGTAGAAGCCGTACTTGTATGCAGCCTGGAGTGGAAGGTGATGATGGTGAATAGGATCAATGACTCCTCCTGTGGCCAGCTGGGCCTCTAGCAAAGGAATGGCTTCACCCAGGGGAATGAGCTCTTTCCTGACCGCCTGGCACAGGGAGATGGAGCTCCCTGTGTAGGGGTCTGTGTAGCCAGTCACTGCCCTCTCAGCTAGGAGAAGCTTCTCGGTGAGCTCCTCACCAACAACAGCTGCTCTCACAGCATCCTTCACGTTGAGTCTCTGGCTTGTTGCTGGGTCAGTTAGGTACCCTGTGGCTGCCTGAGCTTCTAGCAGCTTCAGAGCAGCCCCAGGGAGGAGGAGATTGTTTTTCATGGCATTGTAAAAGCTCATCTTCTTTTTGGATGCCTGTATGATTACCCCTGCTATGCTGCCTGTGCCCTGCAAGTACCTCTTCACACTCCCCATTCCAGCCACTTCCTCAGGAGTTCTTATGCCCTGAGCTAGTTCTTCGAACATCTTCTCAGTAATGATGCCAGCCTCCAGCAACCAGACTGCAGGGACATTTCCCTGCAAGCCCTGGAAGGTGATGTGGGTGCAGGCTTTCATCTCCATCTCCCTTACCAGTCTGAGCACAAGAGCTACCAGCTGTTGCAGTGATGTTTCCTTAGCACGGAACCTCTCCACAAAGTCACTCCTCTGCTCGTCAGTGAAATACCCAGAGTGAATTAGCTCCCAGAGGGAGACCCCTTTTTCCTTCACCACAGTTTCCTTGAAAAGCTGTTGGATTTGTTCATCTGTGTAGACAGGAACGGCTGTCTGTGGCAGAGGCAGCAAGTGGAAGCCAGAGATCTCATCCTTCTGGCAGCGCTCAATGAGCTCAGCGTAGGTCACGGTCTCTTTGCTGTCTGGGACGCAGAAGGCTCTGTTATTGTCATTGGGCTTAGAAAGGGCCTTGCTTGTGTCCTCGTCCAGGCACCCTCGCTTTTGGGCAGCTTCTATGGGGATATGGTGGCCACATGTTGGGTCAATGATGCCTCCTGTAGCCATCTGCACCTCCATCAGCTGCATGGCCTGTTTGTCAGTGATCAGGCCCTTCTTCATAGCCTGGAAGAGGGGTATCTTCTTGCCTGTGAAAGGATCTTTATAGCCTGACACAGCCCCTTCTGCTTGCTGCAGTTTCTCATGGACTTCTGGCCCAATGACTCCTTCCTTGACGGCGTCATCCACACAGAGTTTCTGGTTGTTCACTGGGTCAATGATAAAGCCTGTGGCAGCCTGGGCCTCTAGGAGTGGTAGGGCTACTCCAGGTACCATGATGTTCTGTTTCATGGCCTCATAAATGCTTATCCTCTGGTTTGATGGCTGGAGTACAATCCCCCCGATGCTGCCAGAGCCATAGAGGTATCTTCTGACAGAGTCCATGCGCAGGACTTCCTCTGGTGTGACGGATCCCTCCAACACCTTCTCAAACAGGGCCCTGTCAATGATGCCCGTTTCCATCAGGTGATAAGCGCTGATGCTGCCTCTCATGGCTGGGAACTTGATGGGCGCCCATTTTTTGATTTCCTCCTCTAGCATGATCCGGATTTGCTCCAGGGTGAGCTTCCTCAGCCGGTAGTGGTTGAAGATCTCTCGGCGCCTCCCCTCGCTGAAGTACTCGGAGTTCAGCAGGTCCCACACGGAGACCTTCTCCCCACGTAAGCGCCCAAACCTCACAGGCATCCAGGAGTTCCTGAACAGCTGCCTGGTGGTGTCGTCGATGAACTGGCGCTTCCTGCTGTTCAGAGGAAGGAGGCAGAGCCCGGTGGACGGCTCTGTGATGCACTTCTCTTTCAGCTGCAGGTAGGTGAGGTTCTCGTGCGTGTTGGGGTCAAAGAAGCCCTTAGTATCATCGCTGGGGTCAGAAAGGATTACATTCATCTTCTTGTCGAAGTAGCCCCGCTTGTAGGCCACCTCCACGGGGATGCGGTGGCTATTGACAGGGTCAATGATGCCACCGGTGGCAATCTGGGCCTCGAGCAGGCGGATAGCGTGCTCCTTGACAATGAGCTCCTTCTTCATGGCCTGGAAGAGGGAGATCTTGGTCCCTGAGTAAGGATCTCTGTAGCCGGTGACTGATTTCTCTGCAGTCAGTAGCTTGTCATAAACATCTGGGCCAATGACATTTGCTTGTAAAGCCTCATCTACAGAATACCTTTTGTTGGCAGCTGGGTCAATGATAAATCCAGTGGCAGCCTGTGCCTCCAGGAGGATCAGTGATGTTCCTGGCCGTAAAAATCCTTTCCTCTTTGCCTGGTAGATGCTCATCTTCTCCTGGGAGTCAGGAAGCAGCAACCCAGCAATGCTACCTGTCCCTTGCAGGTACTTCTTGACGGTGTCCATGCTGACAACTTCTTTGGCTGATGTTTCTCCCTCCTTCAGTTTCTTAAACAAATCTTTGTTGATGATTTCAGAGCTCAGGAGCTGGTCAGCTGTCACGCGACCCCTCAGTCCTTCAAAGGTGACATTAGCATTGGAAGCCATTTCTTCAATGGTGTCGCTGACTGCCTTGGCCAATTGTTGCATAGAGAGCATTCCTTCCAGGTACTGCTGGGTGAGAGCAGCTCTTTGCTCACTCTCGATGTAGTCTGAGAAGAGGAGTTTCCAGAGAGACACTGATTTTCCTTTGAATTTACCTGAAGTAATGGGTACCTTTGTGTTTTCCAGAGCCGTTTGGGTCTTGTGGTCAAAGAAGACGGGGCTTCCCTTGGGTCCTTCTCCGCTGTCTCCACTAAGTGGCAGCAGAAGGAGCCCTGTGTTGGGATCAGTGACACATCGCTTTAGCAGGTCTGCATAGGTCAGCTTCTCCTTGGAGCTGGGGTCAAAGAACCCTTTCACTTCATCAGCAGGACTGGAGAGGAGCTGTCTTGTGGGCTCATCCAAGTATCCCCACTTGCAAGCTGACTCTGTGGGGACACGGAAGTGCCAGCCCGGGGCGATGATGCCCCCTGTAGCCATCTGAGCCTCCAGAAGGTAAATGCCGTGGTCCCTGGGGATGAAGGCCTTCCTGATGGCTTGGAACAGGGAGAGCATTTCCCCGGTGCAGGGGTCCCTGTACCCAGTGATGGTCCTCTCAGCTGAAGACAGTTTCTCATGAAGCTCTGGGCCGATGAGACCATTCCTGACAGCCTCATCAACAGAGAAGGTTTTGTTCTTTATGGGGTCTGTCAGGCTGCCAGTGGAGGCCTGGACTTGCAGGAGCATCAGAGCAGTGCCAGGCAGGAGGAGATGCTCTCTCATGGCCTGGTAAAGGCTTTTCCGCTCACTGGAAGGCAGGACAACACCAGCTATGCTCCTTGTCCCACGTAGGAACTGCTGGACAGAGTCACTCTCTGCTACCTCCTGGGCAGAAATTCTTCCCTCCTCAAGACCTCTGAATGTGTCAGGGCTGATGATGCCAGCCTCCAGCAGATCCCTGCTGCTTACCCTTCCTCCCAGCCCTGCGAATGTGATTTGCAAGGGCAAGAGGAGGAAGCCTGAGGCTGGATCAACAACACACCTCTTTATAAGCTCCGTGTAGGTGACCCTCTCCATAGTACTGGGGTCAAGGAAGCCTTTGCTGTCCTCGTTGCTGGGGTCAGAGAAGAGCTGCCTCATCTCTTCATCCAAATATCCCCTCTCACAGGCAACATCTGCTGGGAGCCGGCAGCCTGTGGCTGTGTCAATGATGCCTCCGGTTGCCATCTGGGCCTCTAGCAGCCGGGCTCCTTGCTCTCTCCCAATCAGGTCCTTCTGGATTGCCTGGTAGAGGGAGATTTTCTCTTCTGTGTAGGGATCCACAAAGCCAGTGGCAGCTTTCTCTGCAGAGAGCAGCTTCTCCTTCAGCTCCAGCCCCACCAACCCCAGGTGTACAGCTTCTGCTACGGAGACATGCCTGTTCTTCACCGGGTCAGCAATGAAGCCCATGGCTGCCTGGGCCTCCAGAAGAAAGAGTGCTGGGTCCAAACTCAGAAGATGCTCTCTGGTGGCATCATAAAAGCTCATTATCTTCTTCAAAGCCTCTACATACACTCCAGCAATGCTGCCAGGTGCCTCTGAACGCTCACAAGCAGCATCCGTTGCTGCCACATCTCTGCCAGCTGCTTTCTTCTGTTTGCAAGGCAGTGTGCCCTGGCAGACGTGGTTTGCTTCTGGCACATCTTCCTGGTGAGAGATGGGGGCAGCATGGCCATTCACTGCCGGCTTGCTCGCCATCCTTCCTCTGCGCACCCCTTCCACAGCTTTCTGCAGAGATGGGAGAGAGAATGGGGAAGCTCACTGAGAAATCAACTCTTTTATGCTTTGCACACTAAACTGGGGAAAAAAGGAAAAGAAGTATTGCACAGGCAGTGGGAAGTAACAGCAACAGGAGGAGCACATTTGCTGCTGTGTGCTTGTCCCTGTCCCTGACGTGCAGAGGCAGTCCTGCCAGACTGTGTGGGCAGAAGGGGCAGGAGGGAACGGGGCGAAGGGCAGCAGCATAAGGAGAAGCTGGTGGGTGCCGCAGGCCACACGGGGAGCACATTAACCGGCAAGCCTGCGTGCACACTTGAAAAGCTGCTGGGCACGCTGGGATTGACCACAATATAGCCATTACAGTCAAATAACGTGCCAACAGGGAGCCGGAGGCTGTCAGGCACTGGGCTGTGCAAAAGAGAGGGCTGGAGGGCATGTGGAGGGCATTTTTATATGGGCGGACAGTGACAGGACAAGGGGGAACGGCTTTAAACTAAAGGAGAGGAACTTTAAATTAGACATTAGGAGGAAATTCTTTACTCAGAGGGTGGTGAGGCAGTGGAACAGGTTGCCCAGAGAAGCTGTGGATGTCCTGTGCCTAGAAGTGCTCAAGGCCAGGCTGGATGGGGCTTTGAGCAACCTGTTCTCGTGGGAGGTGCCCCTGCCATGGCAGGGGGGTGGAACTGGATGGTCTTTAAGGTCCCTTCCAACCCAAACCATGCTTTGATTCTTTGATTCTATCATTTGTTGCTAGGCTGGGGTTTTGCAGGGGTCTGGGAGCTGTGGTGAGGCACAGCCTCAGGGCCACACAGAGGAGCCTCAACGTCTGCAGCCTCTCGCAGCTTCAGTCCCACGGCTGGGAGCCAGTTCTGCTGCAGGATCAAGGTGCAAGGGACTGAGCGCGAGGCGCTGCAGCAGGCAGACGAGAGCTGCTGGCCTGGGCCACCACGGCCGAGCTGGCTGGGTGGTGGTGCTGGCGGGCTGCACTGCTCTGGGCTGCGAGGACACAGCTGGAGAGGGAACGGGAACGGGAACAGGAACGGCAGCTCTTGGAGCCGTGCCCTGGGGCCCTCGCAGGCGGTGGCAGGGAGGAATGCCTGCCAGCCCCCGGAGAGCCGTGCCCCGTGCACCCGCTGCAGCGGTCGCACTGAGCATGGACAGCGAGGACCGGATGCATCTTGGATCCTGCCCTCAGCTCACAGACCCACAGCCACCAGAGTAAACACAGCAAGAGGGCAGAGCAGCGTGCTGGAGCTGGCAGGCACCATGCCCATCCAACAGGCTCTGTGCTCCCGGCCCTGTGCCCCCTCCAGCTCCTCCCGCTCCCCCAGCACCTTTGCCTCTCTCCTGGCCGTGCTCTGGGCTCTGTCCCCACAGGAAAGGTCCCAGCAGGCTCCATCTGCCCCAGATGTCAGCACAGGCACTGCCGCATGGGCTTGGATCTGCCCAGGCAGTGCCGCCTCTGTTTGCAGGTTTGGGATCGCATCTAGCCGTGGCACCGAGAGGTGGGGGTGGCAGGAGGGACAGGCCGTCGGTGCTCCTGCCCCCGGGAAGGGCTGTCCCGGGATAGACAGGGCCAGGGGAGCAGGGACATGGGGGGCTCTGCACGGTGAGGGTCTGCTGAATGGCGGGAGGGGGGCGGTTGCTCTGTCCCGCACTCTGGGCCCTCTGCTCTGTCCCCTGGGTTCCTGCGTGCTGGTGCCCTGTGCCTGGGGCACACTCAGAATGCCAAGGGGCCGTCAGCTCCTCACCTCCTGCTTTGCCTGCACTCTTCTGGAACCACGCAGGGCTGTGAGAGCTTCTCCGGGCCCGCAGCCCCTTCCTGGCAGAGATGCCAGGAGATGGAGGGGCGCTCAGCCCAGCCACCCGCGCTCAGGGGTGGGCAGTGCTGGTGCGGCTGCGGTGTCCGCAGGGCCCCACGCAGATCCCTGCAGGTCTCTGGTCCGAGCCAGCCACCGGCACTGGGGTGCAGAGGGGATTTGGGCGCTGCCACCCATCACAGGGCGGCTCCCAGCAGGGTCGGGGGCCGGGGCAGGAACCCCCCCGGGGCAGAGGTGGGGCTGCTGCTCCTCGGGGCTGTCCCCAGAGCGGCACAAGGGGAGGAGGCAGCGGGTGTGCAGGTTGAGGAAGGACGCTTCTCCCGGTAATCGGAAAGCGTCAGCCCCATGGAAACTTTTAGTAACTGGCTCTGCCTACAAAGCCAGGTCGATTCCTGGCTGCGTTTCAGGCGCTGGCACCCGCAGCCCTCCCTGAGGCCACAGTCTCTCCTGGCGTGGGCAGCCCTCCCTGGCAGCGGTACTCGCCGCTCCGCACCTTTCTGGCTGCGTCAGGAATTGCGCTGGCTCTGACACAAGCCATGGCCTTAGATGGTACCTCACCCTTGTGCATCCCCTTTGTGCCCCCGGAGCCGCTCGGCACAAGCCCTCGCCGGCGTGAGTCACCGCAGGGAGGCTTTGCCTCGCACACCCAGCGCATTCCAGCCTCGCCTGCCCGGGTGCTCCATGGACGCCCCCTGCACCTCCGCACAAACCGGGCTGGCGCCGGCTGGGGAGGGAGAGATGGGGAGAAGGGACAGGTTTTACTTGCAGGGTGGGGGGCATGGTTTCGGGGAGGAGGTGTGCCCGCCGGGGGAGGCCCCAGAGCAGAGGGGAGGGAGCAGGGCTGTGGGTGGAGAGGGCTGTGGGGCGGCCGGGTGGAAGGGGATAGCGCTGGGGGCTCTTCAGGGGCAGGGAGAGCAACAGAGGAGTTTGCTGGGGCAGTGACAGAGGGGCGATAGGAACAGGGAGGGGAGTTTGGGGGCCCCTTGCTTTGAGCAGGACTGGGGGCAGCCCAGAACCCCTTTAGGGGCAGTGCCCAGCTGGGGAGGGACGCGGGGTACGCAGTCCCTGGTGGTGCCGGTGACCATTAGCGCGGGTGCCCGGAGCAGGTTCCACCGCAGCGAGACCCCAGGGTCGCACCATGCCCGCGTGGGGCAATCCCCCAGCCCCACACACCCCCACCTCACCGGGCACCGTGTCATGGCTCTTATCCACGCACCGCCCCAGCGCCTGCCCCATCCTCAGCACCCGCCGCCCCTACGAGCCTCGCCGTGCCTGTCAGAGCCCCAGGGCAGCGGGAGATTTAACCAGGAGCCATCCCAGGAGGTTCTTGACCCCGACCCACTCCTGGGCATGCCAGGGGCAGGGATCAGCATCCTCCTGTGCTCGGGGGCTGGCGGTGCCGTGCTGTAGCGCCGTGCGGCTGGTGCCCTGTGCCCACTGTCACCTGGCCGCTGCCCAGCGCGAGTGCAGGCAGTGCCGCATTCCTCGCGTGCCTGAGACCTGCGCGAGTGCCTCCGGCTGCTGCGGCTCCTGGAGCAGCCCCACGGCGCCCGGCTGGGCCCCTCTGCTCCGGACCTCTCCTACCTGCCCACGGTGGTCGCAGGACGGGTTCGCCTGGCAGGTGCCTGCAGTCCCGCTGCTTTCACCGCTGCTTCCTGCCTGGGACTGGGGCGCGTTTAAAACCTTTCCCTTCCCCGCCCCTGGGGATGACACACCAGCCCAGCCCTGTGCCATAAGCTCAGGGATCAGCCCTCCCCACGGCTCCCTCCATGCCCAACGCCCCCCTTGCTGTGGTCTGCGGGGGTCTGCGTCCCTGTGCCCCATCACCACAGCCTGCCCTGTGCCTTCGGGCAGGAGTGGGCCTGGCTCTGAGCATGGCAAGGGGCACGCGAGTCCCCAGCTGGCCACGATGCCCATCGGTGGTCCTGTCCCGCAGGCAAGCACCTGCTCAGGCAGTGCCCTCTGTGGAGGAGGAGGGGGAAATGGGGAGAGACAACGGGGCCTTTGTGCCTGCGCTGCTCCCATCTCCAGCAGCCTCTCCTCCTTTTCCCCATCTCTCAGCAGCCCCGTAACCACCCCTGACCCCAGCAACTCTCCCACTGAACGCTAAAATGCCCCAGCACCTCATCCTGGTGGCAGCTCTCACCCAGCTCCTCTCCCGTGGCAGCCCCTGCCATCCCCGCCACCCCTCTCATGCTGTGTCCGTCCCCGGCCCCGTCGGCCACACCGCTGTGTCCACATCCCTGCGGCTGCAGGGCTGACAGACCCCAGCCTTCCAGCTGGCACCAAGGCAGCTGAGGTGGAAGTGGGGGACCCCCATTCCTGCACCCCCTCAATTTTGCCCTCATCCTGTTTTCCGACACGGATGTGCAGGTGGAGCCCGAACTGCCCCAAACATGCCCAAGCCACCCTACTGCTGCCTGAGTCACCCGCGCACCCCTCCTCTGCCTCCGTCACAGCCCCACGCCTTTCCCCGGACCCCGCACCCAGCCCCACGCCCGGCTCCCCATCTCCAGCCTGCGCACCCCGCTCCTGGCACCGGTGCCACGGGTGCGTGGTGGGCCCCGAAAGTAAGCAGGCAGCAGGCCCAGGGAGGTGGGCCTCTGGGGCAGCTGAGTGCTGCGGGGTCCTGCTGCAGCCCCCTCCTGGTGCCAGCCCTGTGCTGTGCCGGGGAGGACAGGATACGCGCCGCTTGGGCAAGGTGTTTATGCTGTGTAGGAGTGTGTTGTCTGGAGAGCTGCCGGTATCCAGGCGCGGGGCTGGATGGGTGAGCCCGCGGCACAGCGTGGTCCAGCAAGCACATGGAGACGGCTCCCATCTGTGGGTCCCCGTGGCAGCAGCGCTGCACCCCACGCAGAGGCAGCCCCGTGCTCGGCGTAGCCGTGTGCCCACGCAGGGACCCGCTCCGTGCCCGCTGCTCGAGCAGTGCAGAGCCCGGTGCTCCGGGGATGCAGACAGAGCCTCGGGCTGCCGGCAGGCGATGCCCCACAGCTGTGGGGTGATGTCCAAACGGGGCAGCACCAGCAGCGGCTGCAGTTTCCCGCTGGCAGCAGCCACCACCGTGACTGTCCCCTCTTAGAGTGGTACCCTGGGAGGAGGCCATGTGCCGAAAACCAGCGTGGGCCACGTGGGCATTGCCAGTGACTGCAGAGGTTTGGCTCCCAGGAGGAGCCGGGGAGCCTTAATCCAAAGGCAAACAGCGATGAGTGCTTGATGCTGCGGAGGGATCAGCACCAACATGTTGGAGTGGTGCCGTCATGCAGAGCTTCCCGCAGGCGAGGCTGACCCGCTGGCCCTCCAGTGGGGCCCTGGACCCATCCACGGCCTCCCCAGGGCTGTGCCGCCCTCGGCTGGCAGCAAGGATGGCCCTGGGGCTGCTGCAGGGCCAGGCACACTGCACGGGGGCCGGGACAGCAACAGACATCTTGCCAGGGGCCAGGCAGCCGAAGGGGATCATCCCCTTGTTTCCTGAAGAGGAACTGTGCTGGGCTGTGCTAGGTTGTTCTGCTGCTACGCCTGCCGACAATGTTTTGCTTTTGCTTTTTTGGGCACACTGCCCAAACACAGGGGAAAGCATCTGGTTACGGTAATTAGCAGTAATGTGTGGTTGCAATTCATGCATATGCATTTGAACTAACCGTCTGTGGCTTAACCAAAACATCTCCGCTGCTAACAAAGAACAGGGCTCAAACCAGCCGGGGCACCTCTCCCGGCCCACGGGCGGCCGTGGTTCAGTCTGGAGGTTTCTGTTCGCTCCCAGGAGCCGCAGTGAATGCCCCGTTCCCCGGGCTGCTGAGCCAGACGGGCTGCGGAGAGAGGCTTGCTGTGGACAACGGGAAGCTCGTGGGCAGCCCAGAGGCGTGCACATGGGGATGCGGTTGCTCAGTGGTGCAGGAATCACCCCAGGGTGGCCGGTCCCACCTCTGCTGGCGGGGACAGCCGAAGGACACCGCCACCGCGGGCTGGCAGGCACCATGGGGAGGGCGCAGGGGAACGGCTCCGGAGGTGCCCAGCCAACGCCGCGCTGTGTGCCCCAGCGGGGCAGCCTCCTGCAGCCAACACCGCGAGCCGAGTGCCCCACGGGGCTGCCTCTCCCGAGGCACCCAGGCTGTGCCCGGCCAGAGCAGAGCGCGTGGCCCCACAAGGGCACAGCAGCACAGGACGGGCAGTGCCGCGGGGACAGCTTGGGATGGCGAGGTGTGCAGGAGCTGGCCCATGGACAGCTCGGGATGGCGAGGTGTGCAGGAGCTGGCTCGTGGCCAGCTGGGACGCGGCGGGGCTCGGGCCAGACGCTGAGCTCAGCACCAGGAGGAATCTGCTGTGCCTCCGCTGCCAGGTGCCTGCACGCACACACATGAAAACAGCCCCGTGCAGGTGAGAGTGGGGGATCACACACACGTACCCGTGAAAGTGGTGCACATGAGGCTTGTACATGCTCTGGCCCCAGCTCAGGAGCAGGGCTGGCATGCAGACATTGACCCCTGCGTTACCAAAGCCACCAGCACTCGTGTCCTGGATGAGCCAGGTCCTGTCAGCTGCTGTCCCCACTATGCCATTCTGACCCCCTGCCTGGCCATTGGCTTTGCAGGATCAGGATGGGGCCCAGGGATGTGAGCTGGCTCCACCTGGGGCTGTGCGGGGTGCTCAGGGCAGGCACAAGGGGCTGAGCCCTGCTCCTGGGGCTCCCACGGCCAAGGCAGGCACTGGGGTGGTTGGGGAACAGGGCGGCACCCACCTCCGTGGCCCTCTTGTGGGGACGCACTGCTGGGAAGATCGCTCTGCCACGTGAGCAGGGCCCCACACAGCCTGGCTCAACCAGGACGGCTCGGATGTGGGGGTTCGGGTGCCTGTGCCCGGCCGTGCTGCCCATCCGGGGCTGAGCCTCCAGCGCTGGGTCCCTGCACTCGGCGGCTGCCCGCTCGCTGCCCCCACGAACCGCTCGTGCAGCAAAGCAAGGCAATGTCCTTGCAGCCCTGTGACGCTCCCCCAACAGCCGTGGCAGCAGGAGACGGGGAGCTCCTCGGCACCGTGCTGCCGTGAGGATGGTGCAGCTGCAGGGGTGCTCCTCCGGCCTGCGTGCCTGCCCAGGCACTCTCACACACACACACGCACACGCACACGCACAGACGCCACCGTGGGTGCCGGTGCCTGCCCAGCCCTACGAGCCATGCTGTGCCACACACGCTCCCCCCGCTGCCCCACGCCTGTTGTCTTTGCGTCCCAGCCAGAGTCGGTGCCTGGGGCCCTGGATGCGGCTGACACAGGCCGGTGGTGCCGGTGGTGCGGGGTGTGTTCCCCGCCTGGGAGGGGTGGATGCCATTTCCACAGGCCGAGGAATGTGCAGCGCAATCCCTGTCGGCGGCCCCAGCCCACGCCGGCAGCGCTGCGCGGAGGGACCGGGGTGCGATGGTGGATGCTGTGCTCTGCGGGGCGCAGTGGGGCTCGGGGATGTCCGGGGGGCTGCAGGGGCTGGATGTGGGCTCAATGGGGGACGGGCACCGGTGCATCTCCAGACCTGTCCCCCGTTGGCGGTGTCCAACGCAGAAGTACTTTGTTCAGGAAAAAAATGAGTGCAGGGGAAGTTTTAGGGGACAGTGGAGTAGCAGCGGGACTAAAGCCCACGGGAGCCAACAGGACCAGGGTAAGGGAGGAGGCAGCCAGGCAAATCCCAAACGCCACTGGAGGATCAGTGGAGGGCTGAGGCTGCCCTGCGTCACGGCGGCCTTGGACTCATTTCCCAACACAGAGGTGCCAGGGAAGGGCTCTGCTGCCGTGACACCTGGGGACAGTCCCCACACACAAGGTGTCCCTGGGGGTCACAGCCACTTCTCCATGAGCAGCACCGCAGTGCCCAGGCCCAGGCTGTCCTGCAGCCATCCCTCCCCATCCCAGCTTCCCCCGGCATCGCCAGACCAGTAACACCGCTGCGGGGCCGTGCTGGGACCTCGCGTCTGGAGGCTGTGGGGCCAGAGAAGGGCAGCGGGCACACGGGGACGGCGACGCCGCGTGTCCCGGCACTGCCTGCCATGGGCGTGGGGCGCAGCACAGGCCTGGCCCCCCACGC
The DNA here is from genome assembly GCA_011076525.1 of Nettapus auritus. Lineage (NCBI taxonomy): Eukaryota > Metazoa > Chordata > Aves > Anseriformes > Anatidae > Nettapus > Nettapus auritus. The sequence continues at coordinate 149,999,324 of CM021766.1, forward strand.
TGGGCAGAGGTGCTGGGCACAGCAGGAATCCCGGCAACGCTTTCATCGGAAAGGAGGTAACGTGGCACGGCGCCTGCTGGCACCCACGGTGGCAGCCCAGGCTTGCCGGCCTCGGCCCCAGCGCTGCGCGTCTCTGCCGGTGGCACAGGGCTGGGTGCACGGCCCGGCGGGCACTGCTGCGGGGACAGGCAGCAGGGAGAGCGGACAGACAGACTGCAGCAAGCCCCGGGTGCTTATAGAAAAAGAAATCTACTCTTTATTGTGGCTGGCGGGGCCGTGCCCCGGCCAGGGTTACATTCAGCTCTACTGCTGTCCGGTTAGCGGGGTGGCGGTGAACATGCGTCAGCAGGGCAGGGACCCGCCACCCGAGGGGTGCTGCGGGCGGGATGGGGGCACGGGGACCCCCGCCTGTGGCAGCCCCAGCCCTGCCGGGGCGGGGGACAGCTGTGGCCAGGGCCTGGTGCGCACACACCAAAGGCCCACGGGGTGAGGGTTAGCACCAGAAACGGGGCTCGGCATCCGGTGAGGGGCCCCGGCGCCCGGCTGCGGCGCGCTGCCACCTCCCACCTCTCACCGGGCACGGGCAGGGGGCGAGGGCAGGCTCCCGGCCGGCTGGTGCCAAACGCCCCGGGCCCCAGCAGACGCCTCGAGGGCACGGGAGCCTGGGGGAGACAGGCGGGATCCATCCCCGGGGCACCATGGCCACCGTGGCCCTGGGGGAGCCCAGCACCGCGATGATCCAGGCCGCCCGCAGCTGCCCCGGGTGCTCCGGCTGGGGCACCAGGGTCTCGGGCCCCCCACCTTGCCGGGTGGGGTGGTGGGGCTGGGGGATGTGCCAGCCAGAGCCTGGGGGTGGTTTGGTGTGTGTCGGGGGACGCTTGCATATACGCTGGGATCAGTGATGGACAGACAGCTCAGCCCTCGCCGCTGGGCACCCGCTCGGAGGGCCGCAGCGCAGTACCGGAGCGCGCGGGGCGGCCACCCTCGGCCCGGAGACCCGTGGGGCGCACGGCTGCAGCTTCGCCGTCCTCCAGCCCCGTGGCGGGAGGCCTCCGGGGAGAAGAGTCCTGAGTGGGGCCGGCCAAGGGTGCTGGGCGCAGGGCGGGTGGCGGGGGGAGCTCAGCGGCAGGGGCTGCAGCGCTCTGGGGGGGACCCCTCGGGCGGCTCTGAAAGGAAGGGGCAGGGCTGGAGCTGCCTCGCTCCTGGGGCTGGGGCGCAGACCCCCGCCCCGACCCACACCTCCCGGACGGCTCCTGCTCCCCACGCTTCACCCCCCTGCTCCCCCAGCCCTGCCCGGCCCACGGCAGCCCCACAGCCCCCGTCCCGAGGGTTGTGCAGCCTGCGGCTCGCGGCACCCCACGGGGGCACGGCCCTCACCTGGGGGTGCCACGTCCGGGCTCTCCTCGGCCGCGGTGAACTGCAGCTCGGCCCCGTCGGGCAGCAGGGAGCCACGGGAGCGGGGGCACCGGTCCCCAGAGCGCGTCCTCCGCAGCACCGACTGGGAGGGAAGAGACGCAGGGGCTGCAGTAGTGTGGGGGGGTCAGCACGGCTGGGGCGGGGGCTCGTGGCTCGCCAGCCCTTACCTTCCTGGCCAGGGGGCTGCTGGGGGCTGAGGCGCTGCTGTAGAGGCTGAGGCTGGAGTTGGAGCGGCTGGGGGACAGCACTTTGGAGGAGGGGGCCGACTGGTTCCCCGCGCACTTGGCCGCGGTGGCCCCGAAGGCATCTGGGGACAGGTACTTCTCGTTGATCTTCAGGTTGGTCCTGCCCTTCACTGGGGAGGGACACGGAGCCGGTGAGACCCGGGAGCGCACGGCCCAGACCTGCGCGGGGACGGCCGTGCCCACCTCTGCAGGGGTCGTTCTTGACCAGGAACTCATCCAGGGCAATCCAGCCCCCGCCAACCCGCACCATCAGGGTGCTGCGCAGGATCCGCACCATCCGCAGCTGCTGAGACTCCCCGAACTGCGGGGAGAGGCGTGTGAGGGCTCGGCGAGTGCTGGAGGGGTTTGGCTGGGCTGGGAGCTGGGCACGAGGGCAGGACCCAGCACCCCGCCGTGCCTGTCTCCAGCCCACCGGGTCCCCCCCAGCGCTGCCCTCCATCAGCACCGATTCCCTTTTTCCCCCGCAGTCAGGCAGGGGAAGGAGCTCCTTGCAGAATGGGTGCTTTTGCCACAGGCACGTGGGAAGGAGGGCAGCCACCCATGTCGCACGTCCCCCTAGGGACAGGGATCCCGTGGGACGTGGGTGGCTCTCCCGTGCCCTCTCTGTGCCACAGCAAAGGCTCTGACAGCAGGGGCCGTGGAGCTGGGGGACCTCAGCTTGGCGCAGGCCGTGTGTGTGGGTGTCGGAGCAAGCCCAGGACCACAAGCCGGGGGGTGACAGCAGCAGTGGGGGGCGGCACCTACCCGGTACCTGTTGGCGCTGATCTGCTCCACCTGGAAGCGCTTGGCACAGTTGCACTGGGCCACCTGCCTGTTCACCTGGAAGACAGCCCACGTGGGTCGGACCCACGGCAGGGCACCAGCCTCGCGCCGCCGCGGCCCCCCGGCCGTACCTCGTCCTGGATCTGGTCGGCATCCGCAGTCCGGCGCAGCGGGTCCCGGTTGGGGTGCAGGGTGCTGACGAATTCGTAGTAGTCGATGAAGCCGTCGCCGTTCATGTCAAAGATGCTCGCCACGGCGTTCATCTCCAGGACGTTGGTGGGGAACTCTGGGGAAGGATGGGGACCCTCAGCCCCGCTGAGCCCCGCGCACCCCGGCACCAAGCCCAGCCAGCGCTGGCACTGAGCCCGGGTCCTCCTCCAAGGGGGTGCCCGGGTCAGCTCCTGCCCCCGCCGCTCCCAAACTGCCCCATCCCGGGGGGCACGGCCCCATGAGCCAGCCCCAGCCCGCCACGGGTCCTGGGCACGCTCACTGGAGGAGAGGACACTCTCGATGAACTCCCGCTGGCTGATGCGCCCGTCCTGGTCCCTGTCGATGCCACGGAAAACATCCAGGACACGGGACTTCATCTGGCTGATCCACTGCATGTAACGCTTTCTCCAGACCCCGAAGTCGAAGTGAGCAAACTCCTCCAGCTCGGAGAGGCACAGAGGGAATTAGCACGGCAGCAGGAAAGCCCCCGAGCCCCCGCCGCAGGACCCGCGCTGGGGTCCACCCAGGGCCAGAGCTCCCACAGCACGGGGAGGGGAGCTGCTGGCGCGCGCCAGGGCCATGGCACTGGGGGCTGCCCCTACCTCCCGCAGGCGCTGCAGGGCCGTCTCCAGCCGGTACTGCCGGTCCAGAGCCAGGAGCCAGAGCTGCTGCCAGCGGTGCAGGAGCTGGGCCATGAGGGGCGTCTGGGGCTCCAGCCCCCCGAGTGGCACCGCCGGCGCGCCCTGCGCCTTCCCCACGCTGCGGCGCCCTGCAGCCAGCGCACACAGGGCTGAGGGCACGGCCAGGGGCCCGGGGCGCAGCGTGGGGGCAAAGGGGCTCTTACGTGTGGCCAGTCTGCGGGCGGCTGGCGGCCCCAGCTCAGCGGCCAGCTTCTGCTTGCAGCTCTTGGTGACCTTCTCCACATCGGGCTGCTTGCGGTTCAGCTCCTCCATGAACACCTGGCACAGGATGCCGGCACTGAGCACCCACCGGCCGTGCCAGAGGGTCCGCCGGGCGTGCCCCCCGCCCGCCAGCACGGCTGGAGCACGGGTTGAAGCCAAAGGTCCTCGGTGGGGCTGAGCGCTCCCACCAGTGCCAGGCGGGTACGGCGAGGACGGCGTGTCCCCGGCACGGCCCTCACCGCGTGCTGGGCATTGAGCTCCTCCAGCTGCTCGGCCTCCTCCGGCAGCGGCTCCTGGTCCCGCAGGCTCAGCGCCTCCTCGGCGGCCGTGATCCAGTCGACCAGCTGGGCCATCTCCTCCCGCTCGGCTGCCAGGCTGGCCCGCTGGGCTTGCAGCCTCTCGCCCTGCTGCTGCGCCCAGCTCAGCACCTGCGGCAAGGAGCAGGGGCTGAGCCGCCGGGGCTGGCGGCGGCGGCACGGTGCCGGACGCGCGGCTGCGGGAGCGGTGTCGGCAGCCCCGGCTGCGCAGGGCAGCAATGCTGCGGGGGGGTGAAGTCGGCCTCTGGGGAGCCACGGCCCAGCCCTGCCGTGGGGCAGGAGCACAAAACCCTCTCCAGCTGCCCCAGTGACCACAGGAGCGTGGGGCAGGGACATGAGTGCTCCAGGACCCACCTGGCCGTGGGGCAGGAGCATGGGGCAAGAATGTGGCTGCTCCGGGACCTATCCCTGCCCATGGGGCAGCCTCAAGGGCCCGCAGGCCAGCTGGGTCAGGGCTGGCAGCTCAGCCCCTCATGTGCCAGGGGACCTTGCAGCTCCTGGGGGCTGCCACCGGTGCTTTGAGCACCACTCCTCAGCGCATCCCTGCGGGTGGTGGCCAAACGTGCCCGCGCCCAGGTCTGTGCTGCTGCAGACGTGCTCACTGCCCTCGCAGCTCCCTCGCTATCTGGGGTGAGTGGGGCTGGGGACGAGGGCAGCCCCGCAGGTGTGGGGACGGACGTGCCGCTCCATACCCTGGAGCGCTTTCAGATCAGATGAAAGGGGATCCCTGCTCCCTGAGCGCTTTGTGCAGGCGAGGGATCGGCCAAACAGGACAGACCCGTTCAGGGAGGAATGGGAACGGGGAGCACTGGGAACGGGGAACACTGGGAATGCTCTTCCCTGCAAACCCACAGAGCAGGGAGCCTTTGTGGGAGTGGGATCCGGGTGGGGATCCCCGAGACTCTGCTCCCCAGGGACCAGGGGACGCCATCTCATGTGTGTGGAATGAGCCGGCACCGGAGGGGCTGGAGAGGCCGTGGGTGCTCCCCTGCGTGGCCCCAGGACAGGGAAGCAGGGGTGGGAGCGAGGGGCGGGAGGGCCAGGTCTGAGCAGGAGGGACTGAGCCAGGGGACATCCAGCCCCCGGCAGGACTAAGGCCGGCTGCACCGGCTGGGGAAGGGGCTGGGCACCCCCCGGTCTGCCTGGCCAGGAGGACTGCACCAGGGGCACCGGCTGTGGGAGAGGTGTGGGGCTGTGTGGGGCTGTGTGGGGCCGTGTGGGGCCATGTGGGGCTGTGTGGGGCCGTGTGGGGCTGCTCCCCGCAGGGACGGACGGAGCCGGGGCATGCAGCTCACCTCCTGGAAGCGGCTCTTGGCGACGGTGACCCAGGACTTGATGGTGATGACGGAGTCTGGGTGGCAGGTGGAGAGGATCTCCTCCCCCAGCGAGGTGATGCACTCCAGCTCCAGCTGCTGGCACTGCAGGGACTTCATCAGCTCCTGGGAGGGCATACGGAATGTGGAGCCATGCGGTCCCAGCACCCCACATCCCGCTGCAGACCCCGGAGCCGCCAGGACCGGCTCCCACCCAGCCGGGCACCCAGGCAGGGGAAGGGCGCTGGGTGCTGCGAGCACGTCTGGCCTTGCATGGGGTGCTTGGGGCCCCAAATCCCCATGCCTCGGGGTGTCTGGAGCCCCAGACCCCACGTCTGGCAGCATCCCACATCGTGGCTTGTGCCGGCTGGGGCTGCCAACGGGACAAGCAACGGGACGTCCTGGAGCAAGAACGGAGATGTCCCTGGGGGCTGGCGGGGCTGGCACCGACCTGCAGCTGGTTCTGGCACTCCTGCACAGCCGCTTCCTCCTCGGGGAAGACGCCGTACTTGAGGGTCTTCTCTGACTCGGAGAGGCGCCCCAGGAAGGACTGCACCAGGCTGTGAAACTCCTCTGCCTGCCACGACAGCGCGGGACCTGCTCAGCGCCCACCCTGCAGCCCCCCGCCCCCGTGCAGCCCAGCCCCTCTGAGACCCCCCAGCAGGACAGCGGGGATGATCTTCACCCCAAAGACTCCTTGGGACACCGTTTTCCCTGACCCCCACGGGTACATCCCCACCGAGGAGGGCACCCCGTGCAGCACCCCGCCTCGCGCACAGCCACCCCCCACACGTGCGCGCCTCCAGCAGGCGCCTGCAGCACCCAGCCTGGCACCCTGCCGCAGCACCTTGCGACACGGCCACCCACAGCACAGCACCCTGCAATGCAGAGCCACCCGCAGCCCCACAGCACCCTGCAATGCACGGCCACCCAAAGCCCTGCAGCCCCACGCAGCACCCTGCAATGCACGGCCACCCGCAGCCCCACAGCACCCCGCAATGCACGGCCACCCACAGCCCCGCAGCCCCACGCAGCACCCCGCAATGCACGGCCACCCACAGCCCCGCAGCACCCCGCAATGCACAGGCGCGTGCAGCCTTCCCATGGGGGCACCAGCAGGAGCCCCGGACCCCGCAGCCCCCCAGCTCGCTGCCCGCACCTGCCGGAGCGCAGCCTCCAGCCGGGCCTGCTTGGAGACGGAGAGCTTGCAGACCAGGTCCCACCGCGTGCTCAGCTCCTCCATCTGCTTCTGCAGCCACTGGGAGTCCACGCTGCTGCTGCCGCGGGTCAGGTCGCGCACCGAGCGCTTCAGCATCTTGATGCAGCTGGCTCGCTTGCCCAGCTCCTTCTGGAACACCTGAGGGGGAGAGAGCAGGAGGGAGTGGGAGGTGCCGGGGGTCCCAGTGGCTGTGCAAGTGCCCCGGGTGCACGGTACGTGGGGTACGCGTGGCACGTGGGGCACCCCGGCACTGCTCGGCATGACGGAGGGCTGCGGGCAGGGCTGGTGCAGAGCCCAGGGCTGTCCTGGGGACATCGCTCCCCAGGGGTCCCACGGGGCCAGAAGGCAGCAGGCAGCTCCCGGCACGGCCCGGGGACACACACCTTATGCTTGTCCATCAGGTCACTGACCAGGTCCCGGTCCCCTCCAACGGGCACGTCCTCACTGAGCTGCGGCTCAGCACGGTACAACCAGTCCATGAGAGCCTGCAGCGCGTCGGTGAACTTGCCTGAGAAGAGCAAGTTCTCCTCCAGCTTGTGCTGCCTGCAAGGGAACAGCCAGAGCCGTAAGTGCCTGGGATCGCCTGTGGCTGGGGTCGGATCCTGGCTCTACCCCTAGGGGCCGTAGCCCAGTGGTGCTAAGGCAGGGGGTCCCAAAGCAGGGAGTGGAACAGGGAGGAAGGACTCTGGTATGTATCCTGCCCAAGAGCTGCACGGCAAGTGGAGCACAGACGTCCTGTCCCATCCCATGGAAGACCATCCCATCTCATCCCATCCTATCCCATCCCATCCTATCCTCATCCCAATCCTATCCCCTCATCCCATCCCATCACATCCCATCACATCCCATCCTCATCCCCATCCCATCCCATCCCATCCCATCCCATCCCATCCCATCCCATCCCATCCTCATCCCCATCTCATCCCATCCCATCCCATCCCATCCCATCCCAATCCCATCCCCATCCCACCCCATCCCAATCCCAATCCCACCCCACCCCACCCACCATCCGGCACGGGGCAGGTGCCCCTCACCTCTCGGCAGCCCGGCTGCACAGCGCGTCCCAGCGCTCCTTCAGCTCCCCCAGCAGCTCCTCCAGCGGCTGCAGGTCCTCGGGGAGCCGGGCTCTCTCCCGCAGGGCCCTCCCGCTCCGCAGCGTGGCCTCGTACACCGGCCGCTTCGAGCGCAGCTCCCTCTGGAAAGCCTGCGGGCGGGTGGGGTGAGCCCGCCCGGCCCCCGGCGCTCAGCGGGGCGGCCGGGGGTGCTGCTGCCCCTCACCCGGGGGCTCTCAGTGCCCCCACGTGGAGCGGTGCCCAGCCGTGGGGTGGGCTGGGAGCTGGGGAGCCCCCCGCAGCCGCCCCCCAGCTCTGCTCCCGCTGCCCGTGGCCAGGCGTTTGCCCAGCGGGACCCCCCGGTCGCCCCTCACCTTGTGCTCAGCCAGCTGGCACTTGATCTCCTCCTGGCTCGTGGCCGTGTCCTGCGGCACCTCCAGGGCCTGCTCCGCCTCGTCCATCCAGTCCAGGAGCAGCCGCCGGGACTCGCTGAACTGCAGCAGGGAGAGGGGACTTGTGCAGCGTGGACGAGGAGCCAGAGCAGCACGCACGACAGGGCCACGGCACGCCCCACGTGTACCCCTGGGCCGGGTACCTGCTTGGTGCGCTTGCGGGCCTCCTCCAGAGCCGCCCCGCGCTCCGCCGTGTGCTGCAGCACCTTGCCCAGCCGCTCCTTGGCCGTCAGCACGAGGTTCTGGATCACGGCCCCCTCCTGCTTCCTGCTGAAGTCCTTCAAGCGCGACGCCACGGCCTCCAGGCTGCTCAGCTTTTCCCCGTGGGCGTTCGCCTCCTTCACCAGGGCCTGAGGGCAGCCAGACGTGGCTGGGGGGCGCGGGCGCGAGCAAACCCCCGAGCCGCAGGGCAGACCCGTGCCGCTGCCCCATGGGGGAAGCCCTGGGGGCAGCACCGGGGGATTTCCCCCGATGGTGCCAGTCCTGCTCAGGACCTCTCTGGAGGACCCCAGCTCCAGGAGCCAGCCCACGGACCCCTTGCATCCTCCTGCGGGTGGGACGGGGCCCTGCCAGCCCGGCCACACTTGCCTTGTGCTCCTGGATCTGCACGGTGACCGTGTCCAGGATGAAGCTGGGGGGCGCGGGGGAGCTGAGGAGCTCCTCTGCGTGTGCCACCCAGCGCAGCAGCTCCTGCATGGTGCCGTGAAACTCGGTGCTGACGGTCAGCCCCTCGGCCAGGCGCTCCTGCAGGCAGAGCGGGGATGCTCACCGGGACGGGCGCCCCCGGCCCCCCGAGCCGGGCAGGGTCTGCGCCCCCGGGTGGGCAGCACGCCCCGGCCCCGCGCACCTTCCTCTCCTGTGCCTCGGCGTGGACGCTCTCCCACTTCTGCTCCAGGATGCGCAGGCTGTGCTCGGTGCTGCAGGGCCGCGCCGCGCGGCAGGAGCCCAGCAGCCGCTGCAGACGGTCCCGCACGGCGCTGTACGTCTCCTGCTTGGACTCCATCTCCTTGCACAGCTCCTGCCGGGACAGCCCGATGTCACTGCCCCCTGGTCCTGCCCCGAGTGGGACGGGAGCAGAACGCTCCAGCTGCGACCGGGGGGCCTGGACAGGCAGGGAGAGGAGCAGAGGGGCTCTGCCCGTCTGGGGAGGGGAATAGGCAGGGAAGGGTCCCGGCACCCCAGCACGGAGAGGGGCAGAGGGGGGCACCCCCAGGGATGGCTCTGCAGCTTGGGGGGCGCGGGGGAGCTCACCAGGTGAGCGGCGAGCTTCTCTTTGGTGGTGTCTGGGTGCCCCCACGCCGGCTGGGAGAAGAAGAGCTGCAGCTCCACGTGCTCCAGCCACTGCAGCAGCTCCGTGATCTCCAGCGTGATGTCCTGCACCTGGGGGGGGGCGCAGGGGGCTCGGCACTGCCCGCACCGGCAGGGGACGCGGCAGCGGGGGCGGCCGCTGTGCTCCGCACCTGGCTGAGGTTGTTCTCCAGCTCCAGCTGGCGGCTCTCGGTCTCGCTCTGCACCACGTCCCAGCGCTGGTTGAGCTGCTGCAGGCTGCGCTGGAGCCCCTCCACGCTGTCCCCCAGGCTGGAGAGCAGCAAGCCCTGCCCGGCCTCGTTGACGGACTGCACGGTGCGGGCGTGGGACATCACGTCGTTCCGCAGCACCTGGGGACAGCACGGGGCCGTCATGGACGGCACCTCGCGCCCCCCAGGCACCGGGGCCGTGTCCCCCGCCCGCTCCAACGCTGCCGTCACGGCCACCCCGCCGTGCACGGCCCCCCCGGCCGACGTGCACCTCGCAGCGCCCTGCTGATGGCAGGCACGGCACGAGCGTGCCCGGGCAAGGGGAAGGAGACAGCTCACTCCTTCCATGCTGTCACCACGGGAGGGGACGCGTTCTCACGCCGCCCGCCCCGAACCACAGACCTGCCTGGCCAAGCCACCATCGCCCCGGGGCTCGACGCCTTGCGACGGGCCGGGCAGTGCCAGCAGGGGAGGGGAGCAGTGCCCTGCGGCAGGACACGGCCCCGCAGCAGGAGGGCCCGCACGTTGCAACGGGACCCATGGCAGGACTGTGCCCTGTCCTTCTTGGGGACGTCCCCGTGAGGACGCTCAGCTGCGGGGCACGCAGCCCAGGATGGGTGTGCAGGGAGCCCCGCGCCGCGGCCGCCCTCACCTTGTGCTTGGCCAGCTCGATCTCGCAGCTCTGCAGGTCGAGGCGCAGCAGCGTGGGGCCCTGCAGCTGCTCCGAGGTGTGGGACAGCCACTGCAGCAGCTCCTCCAGCTGGTGCTGGAACTGCCCCAGGCCCAGCAGAGCTGCCTCCAGCTGGTGCTGCCGGAGGCGAGGGCAGGATCAGGCACCCGTCTGGTGGGGTCGGCCCTGCCCACGCGCCCAGCGCCGCTCAGCACCACGCATCGCCTCCCAGAGCTGCCACCCCAGCCCTGCCCCGTGCCTGGGACCGTCCCGCGCTGCCCGAGCCCCCCTCACCTGGCGGCTGACGATCTCCTCCTCCAGGCGGTCCCAGCGCTGGCGGAAGTCGCTGAGCGGGGCCGGGGGGTCCCCCTGCCCCTGCCCCCCCGGGGCAGCCTGGTGCCGTAGGCTCTCCACGTCCACCTTGCACTGGTAGAGCTCCCGCTTGAACTCCTGCGGGGCAGATCGTAGAATCTGAGCATCGCGTGGGTCGAAAAAGACCCTTGAGATTATCGAGGCCAACCATCAGACGGGAGTGGTGGCACATGGGCCTTGGCCCTCTGACACGGAGCCGTGGGCCTGCTGTGCCACCAGGCATGGCATGGCACGGCACGGCATGGCACAGCCAAGTATGGAATAGCATGGCGTGGTACAGCATGGGAAGGCTTTGTATGGCACGGCACGGCTGAGTATGGCACACTGTGCTATAGGATGCCACGGCACAGCATGGTTTGGAAAGGTGCAGCACAGCCTGGCACAGCTTGGCACGGGCACCTGGGCCCAGAGCTCCTCCTCGTGGAGAGCCAGGAGCCCAGGAACCTTGGGCAGGATGGATTCGGGCACCCCGGGCAGGACCTGGCCACGCTCTGCAGACCACGAGCAGCTGCAGGGGGCACCGTCTCTGCCCAACGCACCGCGCTTGGAAATACCCCGAGTGCCCCCCGCCTGCCCCCCTGCTCCCCACGCCCGACCCCAGGAGGCCTCCTGCAGCACGTCACACCTTCAGCTCCGCCAGCTGCTGCTGCACCATGTCCAGGTCCCCTCCGACGAGGAACTCCTCCGCGATGCGCAGCTCAGCCGCGTCCAGCCATTCGAACAGCCGCTGGGGACGGAGGGACCGAGGCGTTGGGGAGGGCAGGGGGCCCTAGGGGCGCCGTCCCCATCCCTCTCCCCGCGCGCGGGACGCGCCAGCCCTCCCGGCACCCCACCTGCATGGTCTCTTGGTAGCTGACGGAGGCCTGGAGCTGCTCCTCGAGGCGGGCGTAGCGCTCCGTCCACACCTTGTTCAGGCTGTGCCAGGAGGAGTAGAGCTGCGGCAGGGCGCGAGGGTCAGCGGCACCGCGCGGAGCTCGGGGGGGCGGGCACCGGCACGGGGCGCGAGTCAGCCGGCACCACCACGGGGCACGTAGGACGCCAGGGACACCGTGCCCTGCGCAAGGACCCCAGCCCGGAGCACCCACCCTCCCTGCAGCTCAGCCCCAGGGCACCCACGGGGCTTGGGAACACGCCTTCTCCGGGGTCCAGCTGCAGCTCGGCTCTGAGGACGTCCACCCCACGAGCAGTGTCCCCACGCCCCCCAGTGCGGACCCGCGCCCACCACAGACAGACCCCGGCCCCCCAGCCAGGGCGCTCACATCATCCAGGCTCTTGGTGACGTCGGGCTTGTCGGGGTCCCCACAGGAGGACATCAGCTCCACGCCCAGGATGCCCAGCGTGTCCAGCTCGCCCTGCAGCGAGTCGATCTCCTCCCGCAGCGCCTGTGGGCGGGGAGGGGGCTCGGAGCTGCCCGTGCCGCGGGGCTGCCCGTGGGGCCCCCCGCCCCATACCTGCATGGTGCGCAGCCGCGTGCGGATGGCCTCGGGCTCGCCGCCAGCCTCCTCCAGGCCCAGCACCAGCTGCTGGGTGTCGCTCAGCGTCAGGGCCAGCTCCGAGAGGCCGTGCCAGAAGCGGTCGGCCAGCGCCAGCAGCTCCCGCAGCCAGCGCTCCTGCTCCTCGCAGCGGCCCCGCAGGCGGCCCCACTGCGACAGCAGCTGCGACGTCCGCTCCTGGATCCCTGCGGGGCGCAAGAGGGACGGGGCTCGGCCTGGGGCTCCACGCGGGGCCTTGCTCCCACACCCCCTGCCGGTACCTCTGGCAGCGGCGTCGGAGTTGGCCGCCTGCATGCTGGCCAGCAGCTCGGCGCCCTGTGCCTGCACGGTCTCCAGTGCCACCCCCAGCTTCTCCAGCTCGCCCAGGGCCAGGCTGTTCTCCCGGATCTGCTCCCGAAGGCGGGCCGTGTCGCCGCGGACAGACGGCTGGCTTTGCAGGCGGCTCTGCAGCCGCTCCAGGCACTCCAGCAGCAGGTCCATGCGCTCGGTCAGCTGCGGAAGGCGCAGCGGGGCCGGCCCGGTCACCGGAGGGAAGCTCCGGGGGGACCCAGCCCCCGTGCCGGCCGTACCTGGCTGTAGCGCGGCAGCGCATCCTCCAGCAGAGCGGCCGCCTGGCGCACACGCTCGCGGACGCGGCAGTATTGCTCCTCCGCCTCCTGCCAGCGCTGCTGGAATGGGGCGCCCTGCTCGGGGCTCAGCTCCACCAGCTGCGCGGAGACGCGCTGCAGCTTCCCCATCAGGGGCCGGTGCTCGGCGATCGCCTCCCGCAGGCACTGGTGGCGGAGGAGAGGCCGTGGGAGCGTGCGGAGCCAAGCTGCCCACCGCGCTCCCGCTCCCAGGGGTGCCAGAGCTGGGCGCTGCCTTTGCCCGCGCCTCCCCAGCCCTCACCTGCAGCAGCGCCTGCTGCTCCTTGAAGGCCTCGTAGCCGATGGCGTTTGGGGAAAGCTGCACCCCGACGGCCTGCATCTCCTCCAGCCACGGCAAGAGCTCGGCGTGCGCCTCGGCAAACTGGGCGAGCAGGGACTGGGCGTGCTCCAGCTGCACGGCGCAGGCCCCGCTGCGCACAAAGAGCTGCTCCGCGCGCTCCCGCAGCGCCTGCACCGAGGGCTGCAGAGACACGCGGCTCGCCGGGTGCTGGGGGACACGGCACGGCCGGCCACGTCCCCCCGGCACCGCCCAGCGCTCACCTCCAGGCGCTGCTGCAGGGGCTCGGGGCAGGAGCGCAGCAGCGGGTCCGCGACGCCCAGCAGCCGCTCCGCCAGCCCACGGTGCTGCAGGATCTCAGCGGAGAGCAGCTGCAAGAGAGGCAGGCGGGTGCCGCAGGGCAGCAAGGCGGCAGCTCTACGTGCGCCGGACCCAGGCACACAGGCCCCGGGGGCTGGCCGTCCCCCCGCCCAGCGCAGGCGACCCTCCGCGGGGGGACAGCGGCCAGCCCCCAGCCCCGGTGATGGCCCAGCACGGCCCGCGGCGGCCCTGGGCAGCCTCTCCGACCCACCTTCTGGTCCGAGAGCTGCGAGCGGAGCGCCTGCGCGTCCAGCTGGACCTGGCTGACCGCCTCCAGCCGCTCGCCGAGCCCCTCCAGGTGGGCGAGCTCGGAGCCCAGGATCTGCTCAAACTGCAGCAGGGATGGGAGCCGTTGGCCGTGCACCGAGCGGGGGGTCCCAGGGCACAGCCCCCGGCGCATTCGGTCAGGAAAGGACAGGGCCCATCCCCGCACCCCTCCAGAGCCTTCCCTGGCTCCGTGATGGGGACAGAGGGCGGCGGCCCCCGGGCCCCCATTTCCCGCACCTTCTCCCTGTCGCTCGTGCTGACTGGAGGCTCCTGGCCGCCGTGCTGGCTGTCCCAGGAGGCCAGCTCCTTCTCCATGCGTCCCAGCCAGAGCGCCAGGTCCTCCTGGGCAGTGCCCACACGGGAGGAGGCCTCCAGGGTCTGCCCCAGGCGGTGCATGGTGTCGGCGCTGCTCTGGCCCACGATGAGGTACCGCATCCTCAGGGACTCCATCTTCTCCTGCGCCAGCTGCGCCTCCTCCCCTGCGGCAGCGCCGCGAGCAGCCTCAGCAGCGCTGCAGCATCCCCAGGGCCGGGGACCTGCTGCACGGCCTCCCTCCCGACGGCCTCCACATCCCGCCTTCCCCTCCTCTGCTTCTCCTGGGCCTGGCTCTGCCCCCTCCTCCCCACCAAGTGCCTGTCCTGAGCCCGCTGCTGCTGTGCCCCATCCCTGCCGTGCGCCAGGCTCCCCCCGGCCGCTCCGTGTGCGCCCCCTCCACGAGGCAGGGCGGGCATCGCGCGATGCCGCGCTCCCCAAGTCAGTGGCAGCCCAGCGGGGAGCGGAGCACCCCAAGGACACCCAGCACCACGGGGTCCCCCCGCTGCCACCTGCCTTGGTGCTGGACAGCCCAGGGCCAGCTCCGTGCCCTCTCCCTCCCACCTCCCGCTGTCCCAACCCTGTGGCCCTCCACGGCCACACGGACCCAGCTCCACGTGGGCGCCTCTCACCCTGCTCATCTGGGGGCTTCTCCACCGCCCCCCTTCCCGGGCAGCCCCATCCCGAGGCTCTGCCCCCACCGGGACCACAGCGGGTGCCCCACAGACCCCGCTACGGATCCGTGGGGCTGCGGTCCCCCGCGCGGTGCCGCTCCCCGCTCACCTGTCACCATCTGCAGCACCCGCTGCCCGCTCTCCAGGACTGCTTCCAGCTCCGCCAGCCGGGCGCGGATCTCCTCGCAGAGGGCCTGGGAGGGAGGGTCCCGTGGCAGCGGCCGCTCTCCCCGCCCCAGCCCTCCCCGTGCCCAAATTCGCGGCTCCCTCCGCGCCCTGTCCCGCTGCGTCCGTGCCCGCCCTGACCTGGGTTTGCTGGTGGGCTTCCTGCACGCGGCTGACGCAGCCGTTGGCACGCCAGAGCTGGGCCAGCTGCCGCTCGGTGGCACCGAGCCACTCCTGGAAGGAGTCCACAGCTTCCTGGAAGCCCTGAGCTGCCGGCAGGATCCGCTCCAGGCGGCCGTACCTGCGCCGGGAAGGCTGGGTGAGCTGCGCCGAGCTGCCCCGACCGCGAGAGGTGAGGCCGGCATCCCCCCGTACGCCCCAAGGACTCGCTGCGGGCGCCTTGGGCTCGGGGTCCTGGGATGCGGGGACACACGGACACAGGGCGAGGCACCCCCTGCCCGGCTGCCCCAGCCCCAGCCCTGCTCCAGCACCGTTCCTCGCAGCAGGGCGAGCGCGGAGCCGCTGACCCCGCGCAGCCCTGGGGCCAGGACAGAGAGACGTGGCGAGGGCGCGTGCTGCTGCCGCTGCAGGGCACGGCGAGGGGACACGGGGCCGAGGTGCCGACCCCGCTGACAAATGCCTCGGCCCTGACCCACCTGGCTTCAGCCTCCTGCATCAGCTTGCCCCACTTTTCCCCGAGGCTGGCAAGGCTGCTGCTCCCCTCAGGTGCTGCCGCCGTGGTGCCTGGCGGCACCGCTCGCTCCTGCAGGACGTGCTCCACGCGGGGCCTCCGCTCCTCCAGCAGCCGCTTCAGGAGCTGAAGGGAGCGCGGCGCGGGGCTGTGCCGGGGGGGCCGCCGTGCCCCCAGCCCCCAGCCCCGTAATCCCCGGCTGGAGGGCGAGCAGCGCGGGAGGGCTGCGCCTGCCCGGGATTTGCTGACCTTCTGCTCCTCCAGCTGCGCCTTGGCCACCTTCACTTCCGAGGAGGGCGGCTTCTGGTTGCTCACCAGCTCCTCCATGTCTGCCACCCAGGCCAGCAGGCTCTCCAGCGTGTCCTGGGCTCGCTCCGTACCCGACACATCCTCCGGGACGGGGACAGCCCGCAGGGACACCTGCGGAGAGAGGCGGCTGAGCCACCCGGGCTTGGGACGGCCGCGGGGCTGCGGTGCTCTGGTCCCTGTGATGCCCAGTCCCGGAGGCGCTGCCGGGACAGAGGCACCCAGCCCAGCCCGAGTCCTCCCCAGCACCCCCTGCCTGGCCCCATGTCACCTGCCGGTCCCTGCTGGCCCCTTCGGCACGCTGGCCCCTTTGGGAAGGGCTCTGCACAGACCACACTCGGTCCTCGGGGCCGAAGGCCAGGCGCTGCCCGCAGAGCTCTGGAAAGCCCTAGCGCACCATGAAGCACCCAGCACGGTGCGGGCCCGACAGGCTCAGGGCGCGGGGGGCAGGCTCAGGCCCCCACCCGCCGTGGCAGAGGGGAGGGGGCCGCTCCGACCTCCTGGCACCTGGCGGGGGGTGCGGGGCCCCCCCAGCCCACGCCCGGGGCTGGCACGGCGGCGTCCTCGGCGAGAGGCTCCTGCCCGGCAGTCACCTCTGGGGCATCCGCGTGTCCGCAGTGGGCGCCGGCTGCGAGCTCCCCCGCGCGCTCCGTCAGCACCGTGACCGTCCGGGTGACCAGGGGCTCGCCGCCCTTCTCGCCGGCCGGGTACTCGGTCACCTCCACGATCTCCGTCACGATGGTCTCCGTCACCTCCGTCACTTCTGTCACCTCCCGCGTGGTGACGGGCTTCCAGGACCAGGCGCTCCGAGGGGCGCCGGCCCGGGGGGGCGTCCAGGCTGCGCCCCACGCCTCACCCTGCCCCTTGAGCGGGACGCAGGCCGCGCTCCCGTTCTGCACCGCCACCTCCGAGAGGCTGCGCTTCAGCACGGGGCTGCCTGCCCCGCTGCGGCCAGCCGCGGGTGCCGGGCTCCAGCCGTTCTCCACCGGCGCCGGCGGCTTCTCCGGCGGCCCCATCCGGGCCTCGGCGACGCTCCCGCCGGGCGGCTGCCCCGCGTCCAGCCCCAGGTCCCGGAGCTGCGGCTCCCGGAGGAGCTCCTCTGGCCGCCGGCTCTTCTCGCCCAGGCAGCTGGGCCGACTCACCGAGTTCCCCATGGCGCGGGCGCCGGGCCCCCACCTCAAATCCCGGCCTGAAACAAGCCAGGAGGACGCATGTTATCGGAGCCGCCACGGGGCTGCACGGCGGCCGAGCCCCGCTCTGCCGCGCCTCGGGCCTCATCCTGCGCCACAGGGCCCCGGCTCCCAGCCACACTTCTGCCCCGGCGGATGCCGCTGCCACCCGAATTCCTGCACAGGCCCGGGGGGCCCAAGAGCCCCCGAACCACAGGGCCAGGGCGCTGGGGACGGGGGGACGAGGCGCTGGGGGTCGCCTAGACCTAGCTGTCACGGGGAGCGGGATGGCGCCGGGGGGGACGCCGCGGGACCTGCGGCTTTGCCACCTCTCGGCGGGCCACGCGCATCCCTGCCTGGCAGATGCGCGTCTCGTTAAGAGCGATGTAAATGAACGGTACCGGGAGGCAGCGCAGGGCGCCCGCAGACAGGCAGATGCTCCCGAGCGGCATCGCTTTGTGCCATTAGATTAACTCCGAGGCGAGCGGAGCCGGGAGAAAAGAGCCATCTGTCTGCGGCGCCCTGACAAAGGCGGCACCGGGGACCTGCGGGGGGGAGCGGGGCCGGGGCCGTCCGTCGGGAGCACCCACCCGGCAGGCCGCGGCTCCCCGCCTCGCCGGCCCCTGCCCGCCTGCCGCAGCCATAAATCCCCCGGCCACCCGCCGGGACCCTCCCTCGCCAGACGCAGCCGCAGCGCTGCCTGCGCCCGGGGCCTGGCGCCGGGCATGCACCCGCGTGCAGGCACACACACACACACGCGTGTGCACGCACGCCCAGGGGGCTTGCAGGGGCGCACTCACGCATGCACCCCCGGCTGCACACGCAGCCCCCTGCCCACAGCCCCCGGCAGCACCAGGTCCACGCAGGGCGCGTGCGAGCCCCGGGCACTGCCCACGCACCTGCTGCCGCGTGCACCCGTGGCACCGCCACGCTGCCCACGTGCACACGCGCCCGCGGGGCAGTGCTCCGCTCGCACGCCGGCACCGCGCTCCGCACGCATCCACGCGTGCCGTGCAACAGGCGCGGAGCCCGCACGGCCGCCACGCTGCACGCACGCGCCCCACGGCGCCACGCGCACCCAAACGCGCCCACGCCAGCCGCGCACACGTGCAACGGGAGCACACGCGAGGCCAGGGGGCACGCTCCGCAGCCAGCCCCCTGGGTGCCCGCCGAGCCCCCCGGCGGGGCGCAGACCCCCGCTCTCGGTACCTGCTCACGC
>CM021766.1:150027350-150051536 GCA_011076525.1 Nettapus auritus
CCGTGCTCCTTGACGATGAGCTCCTTCTTCATGGCCTGGAAGAGGGAGATCTTGTCTCCCGTGTAAGGATCTTTGTAGCCAGTTACCGCTCGTTCAGCAGACAGCATTTTATTGTGCAGCTCTGGCCCAATCACTCCCTCTCTAACCGCCTCGTTCACTGAGAGCCTCGCATTCCGCACAGGGTCGATTATGAAGCCAGAGGCAGCCTGTGCTTCCAGGAGGACCAGTGCGGTGCCTGGGCTGAGCAGCTTCTTCTTCATGGCTTCATAGATGCTCATCTTTTGATTGGTGGGTTTGATTAACAAACCAGCAACGCTGCTCTTGCCCTGCAGGTACTTCTTGACGTCTTCCCTCTGCGAGAGCTCACCAACGCTCACAGCACCCTTCACCAACTTGTCTAAGTTCTCCTTGCTCAATATGCCAGCCTCAGCCAGCTTCTCTGCAGATACCTTCTGACGGATGCCATCGAAGGCAAACTCTGGCTCCCCATTTTGTGCTAAGCCATCCATCACATCTCTGCCATTGGGCACGGCTTTGATATCTGGCAGCTGCGTCATCGAAACTACAACCTCCTCGGGCAGGTCATCAGTCTGGATCATGATCTCTCGTGTCTGGGCAAGGGCGGCCTTGTGCTCTTCCTGCATCTGCTCGAGCCTCTCCCTAAGCTTCTTGTTTTCCTCTTCAAGGAGTTTTTCTTGCTGCTGCCGTTGTCTCTCCAGCTGCTGCAGCTCCTCCTGCTTATGCCTAACATTCTCCTCTGCTTCCTTCTGATGCTTCTTGGCTTCATCCAGCATGGCCTTCAGTTGCTGCTTCTCCTGCTCCATCTCCTTCTGCTGCCGCTCCTGCTCTGCCTTCAGGTTCTGTGCTTTGTCCACTTCGTCTTTAAAGAGCTTCTCCAACTTAGCTTTCTCCTCCTCGATAAACTTCTCCTTCTGCAGCAAGGCGTCCTTCTCCGTCAGGAAGGTCTGCTGGAGGATCTGCGTCTCCTGGCGGAGCTGTGCCTGCTGGGCCACCTGCATCTGGAGCGGGAGAGAGGACAGCACAGTCAGATGGCAACGTTCCCCCGGGAGGACAGCACCGGCAGGGCAGCGGGGGTGGGAGGACAGGCAGCAGGGTGCTACTGGGCTGGGCAGGGGACGCGTGCTCGTTAGGGATGCGTCGCCCAAATGCTCCACTATGCGGGTTAAGGGTTAAGGGAGCAGCACTGGGGTTAGGGAGCCACAGCAGGCAACACACGGGTGAAACGAGCAGGGATAAGACACAAGCTCTTTTGCGGGATGAAGGACTCGCCACCCGGCTACCGAGGCACGGAGCTGGGGACAGCTCCTGTCTGCAGAGAGGAGCATGGCAGGACACCCCCGGGCAGAGGCCAGCAGCCAACTCAAGGGCCGAGGCCAGCTCCCAGAGCCCGTCCAGCCACCCGTGCACCCACTGTCCTGGGACACGGCGCGGGGCAGCTGGGGAGAAGGAAGGTAGCCCTGCGTACCGCCACCAAGGGGACCCGTAACCCAGTACCTCCTCCGCCTTCTGCTGCAGCAACGCCGCCTCCTGCTTCAGCTTCTCCTTCTCCTGCTCCAGGTCGGCGATGGCCCTCCGCAGCTTCTCCGCATCCTGGTCGCTCTGCTGCCGCTGGATCTCCAGAGTGTGCACCAGCGTCATCTTCTCCTGCGTGGCCAGCTCAGTCTCGTGCAGCCTCCCGCTGATCTCTTCCGCCTGCTTCTTGAATCGCTTGGCCTCCTCCTCAGCCTTGGCCTGGGCCCTGCTCATTTCCGCCACATGCAGCTTGAGGCGCTCAGCCTCGGCAGTGATCTCCAGCTGCCGCCGGCGCTCAGCCTCCAGGGTTTTCTGGAAGCCCTCGGTCTCCTCGGCCAGGCGCTGCTGCATCTGCTCCTTGTCCTCCTGCAGCCGCTTGGCGTGCTCCTGAGCCAGGTCCTTCTGCTTCTGCAGCATCTCTGCCTCGGCCTTCAGCCGCGTGGCCTCCTGTACTGCCTGCATCTTCTCCTTGAGCATCTTTTCTGCCAGCGCCCGCTGCTCTGCCAGGTCATCCTCAGCCAACTTCCGCATGCGGGCAGCCTCCTGGGCCTCCACACTGAGCCGGGCGGCCTCCTCTGCCACCTGCTTCATCTTCTCAGCCTCCTCCGCCAGGAACTTCTGTGTGTTGTCCTTGTCCTTGAGGATCAGCGCCTTGTTCTCCTCCTCAATCCGACTCTTCAGTTTCGCCAGCTCCTCCATCTGCACCCGGACCTTGAAGAGCTCCTCCTCCACCTGGGCCTTCTGCCGCACCGCGTCAGTCACCTCCTCCTTCAGCCGCTGCAGCTCCTCGTCCAGGATGCTCTTCTGGTGGTCCGTCTCGTCCAGCTGCAGCTTCACCTTGGTCAGCTCCTGCTCCACCTGCGCCTTCTGCCGCAGCGTCTGCTCGGCGAACTTCTTGTGCTTCTCCATCTCGGCATCCGCCAGCTGCTTCTGCCTCAGGGCCGCCTGCTCCGCCTGCGCCCGCTTCGCCGCCTCCAGCTCAGCCTCCTTGCGCAGCTTCTCCGCATCTGCCTGGGCCTCTGCCTTGGCCTGTGCCTCTTCCTCCGCCCGCTGCTTCTGCCGCTCGGCCTCTTCCACCCGCTGCCGAGAGAGGCTGGCATCCTGCTCGGCCTTGCTGCGGGCAAACTCAGCCTCCTCGGCCAAACGCTTGGCCCTCTCGGCCTCCTCCCGCAGCCGGTCAAGGAGGCTCTGCTCCTGCCGCCGCGTCTGCAGCAGCTCCTGCTCCTTCTGTTGTACGGCGGCCAGGTGAGCCTTCTCCTCCGCTGCGATGCGCTTCTGCGCCGCCTCCCGTGCCAGCTGGATCTGCCGCTCCGACTCCTTCTCCGCCAGCTCCTTCTGCCGCCGAGCCTCCTCCACCGTGGCCTTCAGCCGCTCCACCTCCTCCAGGGCCAGCCGCCGCTGCCGCGCGGCCTCCTCCTCGGCTGCCAGGATGGCCTGCACCTTCTCCTCGGCCTCCCGCCGACGGCCCTCCTCCTCCAGCGCCAGCGCTCGCTGCCTCTCGGCCTCCCGCTCGGCCTGCTCCCGGCTGCGCTGCACCTCCTCTGCCTCGCCACGGATGCGGTTCAGCTCCCGCTCCAGGTCGGCCTTGCCCGCCGAGGCCTTCTCGAAGCTGGCCTTCAGCGCACGGATCTCCTCCTCGACCTGGCGCCGCTGCCTCAGTGTGTCCTCCACGAGGCCCTTCTGCCGCTCCAGCTCGCTCTCCGAGGAGCGCTTCAGCAAGGCGATCTTCTCCTCGATGTCCTGCTTGTGCTGGGCAGCCTGCTCCTCCAGCAGCTTGCGCTGGTAGGCCTCATCCTCTGCCAGGCGCCGCAGCCGCTCGTTCTCGGCCTCTTTCTCCTTCAGGGCGATCTCGGCCTCCGCCTTCAGCCGCGAGGCCTCGTTGATGGCTGCCAGCTTCTCCTTCAGGATCCGCTCGGCCTCAGCCCGCTGCCGGGTAGCCTCCTCCTCTGCGAGCTGCCGCTGTCTCTTGGCCTCCTCGGAGAGGGCCCGCAGCCGGGCAGCCTCCTCTGCCAACTCCCGCAGCTTGCTGGCCTCAGCCTCCAGCCGCTGCTTGGACTTCTCGCTGGTGGAGCGTGACTCCTCCTCTGTCTTGGCCTTGCTCTCCAGCAGGACTTCCATCTCGGCCCGCAGCTTGGCCAGCTCCTCCTCCACCTCCTTCCTTTTCTGGATGGCCTCGCTCACCTCCTTCTTCAGCCGGAAGAGCTCCTCCTCCAGGAGCAGGCGCTGCTGCTCCCTGTTCTCCATCTCTGCCTTCAGCCGGATCAGCTCCTGTTCCGCCGCCAGCTTCTGCTGGGCCGTGCCCTCCGCGAGCTCCCGCTGCTTCTCCAGCTCCTCCTCCGCCAGCTCCTTCTGCCGCAGGGCCGACTCCTCCGCCTTGGCACGCTTGCGGGCCTCCCGCTCCGCATCTTCCTTTTGCTTCTCTGCCTCCTCCTGCGCCAGGGTCTTCTTGTGGGCCACCTCCTCTGCCTGCAGCCGCAGCCGCAGCGCCTCGTTGGCCTTCTGCCGCCAGTGCTCCAGCTCCTTCTCGGCCTCCTCCCGCGACTGCTCGGCCTCCAGCTGCTGCCTCTTCAGCCGCTCGGCCTCCTCCTGCAGGTGGGCCACCGTGATGTGCTCCTGCTGCAGCGACAGCTCCAGCTGTGCCGTCTTCTCGGCAAAGGAAAGCCGCTTGCTCTGCAGCTCGGCCTCGGCGCTCCGCTGGGCCACTTCCTGGGCCACCTGGATCTGCCTCTCCTTCTCGGCCTCCGCCTGCCGCATCCGCCGCTCAGCCTCCTCCGCCTGCAGCCGCAGCTTCTCCAGGTCCGCCAACGCCTTCTGCTTCTCCCGCGCCGCGTCCCGCTCGGCCTGCACCTTGCGCTTCAGCTCCTCCTCTGCCTCCCGCTTCTTCTGGCTTTCCTCCTTCACCTGCCGGCGCAGGCGCTCAGCCTCCTCCTGCGCCTGCCTCTTCTGCCGCTCGGCCTCCTCAGCACGTGCCCGCAGCTCCTGCAGCTCCGTCTCGGCACCAGCCCGCTGCTTCTCGGTGGTCTCCAGCTGGAGGCGGATGAGACGGATCTCCTCCTCCACCTTCTTGCGGTTGTACTCAGCCTCCTCGATTAGCTTGACCTTGGACTTGATTTGGTGGTCGGAGTTCTGCCGCAGCTGCATCAGCTCCTGCTGGATGTTCTGCTTCTGCTGCTCCGCGTCCACGGCCACCACCTCCCGCCGGGTGACCTCCTCCTGCATGCGGAGCTGCAGCTCCCGCGCCTCCGCTTCCGCCTGCGCCTTGGCTTTGGCGTGGGCCTCGGCCAGCTGCCGCTGCTTCTCCAGCTGGGCCTCCACCTCCGCCAGCCGCTTCCTCTCCTCCTCCTTCAGCTTCTCGGCGGCTTTCTGGAGGAGAAAGAGGGTGCAGAGAAAACAGAAAGGGGGAAGAGAGAGAAATCACAACGGATGCGACCAAGCCACGGCGTCAACGCCAGCCACAACCACGCACCACCGAGACACGGGACGGTCCGGGGCAGAGGGGTGGAGGATGCGCATGGAATGGCGTCGGCTCCCTGGGCCTCCCCACGAGCTGGAGGCGGTGGCGCCAGCTTCCAGAAGACGTATGGCAGACAGGGGACACATGGCTACTGATCTGACTGAGCGGGGCGCGGGCAGACGGGCGACAGGACCCGGACAGCGGTGCAGGAAGCAGGATGACCAAGTACCACAGACAAGGAATGGAGCGCGAGCCAAGCCCAAGGCAATGGAGACGGATGCAAGCAGCTTGCACACCACCACCGTGCCCACTGCCGTCCGGGCAGAGCCTCTCCCAGCCCCGCGCACGAGGGGAACGAGAGCCCCGGCCGGACGCAGCAGGACAGAGGGGAGCTGGGGCGAGGAAGGTGCCAGCTGCGCTTTCCCTGCCAGGAAAACCTCGACGACGTGGAAAGCGCTCCGAGCACCAGCACTGCCCCTGCCGCTCCGAGTCCTCCGCCGGCCCGCTCCGGACGAGCTGGCTGGCTACCGAGGGGCCCACACAGCTCGCGTGCGGCTTGGGGCCGTGCTGCTGAGTGCTCGTGCCGCATGCACCGCGAGCTCGGGGACAGCCCCGGGGACGGGCACAGGCAGCACACGTGCGGGTGAGCCGGGTCCACTTGTGCCACCCCGAGAGGTGCGGTGAGTGCCCCGGAGCGCAGGCAGGAGAGGAGGAAGGCGGGAGGGCAGGCGGCTCCCCGGAGGGCAGGAGCACAGTGAGCAGGAGCGGGGCGCGCAGGCTGCCGGCAGCCACGGGGTGAGGCGGGGGTGCCGTGAGGAGGGGGACATGCGCAGAGTGAGTACCTGGTGCAGGGATGCCAGAGTCATCCTGGTTTTTTACCCTCCATTAGATCCCCACCAACACAAACATCCCCCAAGACAAAGCACTGGCAAAGCGGCTCGACTTCCAAGGGCAGAAACCAAGAGTTAGAAAGGTTACCAAGACAGAACAACCGAGGCATCCGGTCCCGCGGCGCCCGAGCACAGCGTCATGCTGATGGCAGGTGCTGACTGCGCTACGTGTATCTGGGAAGTGCCTCCTACCACCGGTCACGCCAGAGCCCGGCAGCGCCCGCAGCCGGCTGCGCACCGCCCCGGCTGGCCCTCGCTGCTCGGAAATTTGCTGCACCCAGAGCCAGCGGCTTCGGTCCCGGAAGCCCAGATCAGGTTGGGGTTAGAGGCCGTGGGCCAGTGTTAGCGATGGGGCTGGCAGCCGTCACGAACCACGGTCCCCATTGTTATGAAGAGAAAATGCAGCCGGAGTCATGCCGCCCCGCACGCCCACGCCCCGTGCCCCTACCTCCTCCTCCTCCAGCCGCCGCAGCGTCTCGGTGATGAACTTGATGTACTGGCTGGTCAGCGTGGTCAGCTCGCTGTATCGCGTCCGCAGGTCCACGTACTGCAGCGGGCAGCGGGGTCAGCGGGAGGGGAGCACCACGCTGACCCCAGCCCCGCCACCCCACGGAGCTGTGGCCAGCCCCCGGGCCGCGGCCCTCTGCTCCTGCTGAAGCTCCGGGCTCAGCCGGGACCACCCCGAGGTGTCCCCCCCTCACCTCCTGGATGATGCTGTCAGACGCGGACTGCACTTTGGGCTTCTTGGCCGGAGAGGCCACGGGCTCCACCTGCGCCTTGAAGGTGACGAGCTGCAGTTCGTAGTCCTGCCGGGGAGAAGCCAGGTCAGCAGGCGGGCCAGCACTCCGGGGAGCCCCTGTCCCCCCCAGCCCCACGCTGGCCCCGGTGCCCCGTGCAGCGGCACGCGCGGCCAGCGGCGCACCTTGATGGCATCGATGTACTGCTTGGCGTAGCGCTGGCACTCCTCCACCTTCTCCTTGTTGCGGTCGCACTCCTCCAGGAGTTTCTGGGGAAACGCGCGGGGCTGAGCTCGGGCACCGTGAGCTGGCCGGGCCACCCGCGCTCACCCCGCCCCGGGCGCTACCTTCTCCTGCAGCAGCTGCTCCCGCACGGTCTTGCTGTCGGTGATGGGCACCGCCTGGATTTTCTCCTGCCGCTGCTTGGCGTCCTGGATCCACTGCAGCAGCCCGTCGCAGCTCTCGCGGTAGTAGCGCAGCTGGCGGCCCAGCTGGTCCAGCTCGCGCTGGCGCAGGTCGATCTGGGTCAGGACGGCTTGCCAGCGCTCCAGCAGCTGCTGCACTCGCTCCCGGTAGCGGTCCAGGTCCACGTCCCGCTCGCTGTGGCCCCTCACCATCCGCTCGTTGACGTCCTTGGCCTTGCTCAGGTCAGTCTCCAGCGTGCTGAAGAAGGGCTGGTGCCCCTCCACCTGCGCGCGCAGCCGCTGCAAGGCACAGGGCAGGGCTCAGCCCCGGTCCCCGCCGGCCCCGGCCCGCCCGCAGCGCGGCGCAGCCCCGGTACCTTCAGCTCGGCCTTGCTGGCCTCCAGCTCCTTGAGGTCGGCTGGCACGGTCTGCACGTTCTTCAGCTGGTCCTCGTACTTCTTGACCAGCTCCTCCGCCCCCTGCGTGCTGCGGATCACCAGGTTGATGGTCTTCAGCCTGCAGAGAGAGGGGACAGCTTCCGCGGGTGCCAAGAGCCGAGCAGGCAGCAGTGGGGGAAGCATGCAGAGAGGAGATGGGAACACCACCAGGGTACAGCCGGCCGCCTCCTCCTCCTCCTCCTCCTCCCCCCGCTCCATCCCTGCCGATCCCCGGTGTTTGGAGGATGAAGAACCACAGCACAGAGCCACAGGTGGCAGGGCACTCACTTCTCCAGGTAGATGCTGGAGAGGCTGTACACCTGGTCCATCTTCTGCAGCGTGATCTCCAGCTCCGAGCGCAGGACTGGGGCCGAGCTGGCCTGCTCTGGCTGGGCCAGCACCTTCTCCGTCTTCTCGCTGACCTTGTCCAGGCTCTTCTTGATGCCCTCCAGCTCCAGGTGGATTTGCTGCAGGGAGAGCAGCGCGTGTCAGCTCACAGGCTGCTCCTGCAGCCTGGCGCCTACATCCGCATTGTGCCAAGCACGACATCCTGACAGCGAGAGGCTCCCCGGGCACGGAAGGAGCAGGGCAGAGGAAGGGCAGGGGCCTGCAGCCCACCGGGGCGGCAGAGCGGGCGCAGGGGTCCCCTGGTGCTGCGTGTCTCCAGAAGCGCCCACCTGCTGCTCGGTGATGCGCTGGGCGCACTCCTTGACCGGGTCCTTGTCGAGGGGCAGGCGGATCTTGTGGATGGTGCGGGACTCGCAGCCCTCCAGCTGCAGGCGGATGTCCTTCAGCTGCGAGATGTAGTTCTTGCACAGGGACTCATCCTGCTCTCCTGCGGGGACGTGGGGGCCGGGTCAGCGGCTGCTGCGCTCGCCCTGCCCGCGCCCCTGGGAGGGGGGATGCCCGGCAGAAGCCCACCTTTCTCCTGGCTGCGCAGCAGCAGCTCGTACTTCTGGGTGCAGGCGTTGTACTCGCGCTCCACCTGCAGCCGGTCGTCGGGCTGGAAGCTCTGCGAGTCCTGGCTGTCCCTCATGAAGTCCTGGTAGTGCGTCTCCAGGCTGCGCAGGACCTGCCTGCACTCCTCCACCTGCATGGTGCGGAACTGGGGGGCCGGCAGCGCCGTCAGCCCCCGCGGCGGCTCCCGGGGACCCGCGGCGCCGCCCCGCGCCCGCCCCGCGACTCACCGTCAGGTGGGACCAGGACTGGATCTGCTGGATGTCGCGGACCAGGTACTGCCAGGACAGCAGGCTCCTCATGTCCAGGTGCAGCTGGTGCCACAGCACCAGGAGCTGCTGGTGGGCGGCCTCCAGCCTGGGGAGAGGCGGCGTCAGCGGGGGCGAAGGGCAGAGCAAGCGGGGACCCGCGCCGGCGGCCGGGGGGGCACCAGCGGCGCTCACCTGTGCACGGCCTCCAGCGCCTCCTTGTTGGGGGGCGGCACGAGGAAGCAGACGGAGGGCACGATGGACTCGCTGCCGGCGGCGCTCAGCACCTTCCACTTGTAGGGCTGGGCGTTGCTCAGCAGGGCGCACTCGTCGTTCTTGTGCACCGTGATCTGCGGGACGGGGAGCGTCAGCCCAGCGCGGGCGCGACGCTTGGCCCTCGCCGCCCCCCCCCCCCCCCCGGACCCCCTGGACCCCCCGCTCACCTCCATTTGCTTGTAGTCGCAGACGGCCTGGATGGGCAGGCGGCCCTTGAGCGGGGCGCCCGGGCTGCGGGGCTTCAGCTGCACGATGGCCTTGGCGCGCCGCGCCAGCCCCGCCAGCTGCCCCTGGTACTCGGAGAGCTGGTCCTTGGTGTCCTGCGGCACAGCGCGGCGTGAGCGGCCCCGGCCGCACGGGGCCCCCAGGGGACGCCGCGGGGCTGGGGGGCCATGGGGGGATGGGGGGGTCGTGCCTGCCCTGGGGGCTGTCTGCAGGCTGGGGGGCGGCGGTGGGGGGCAGCCACCTGGGTGCTGCGGTGGAGTGCGCACGTGGGGGTCAGTGTTGGGGTGCACAAGCGGGGTGAACTTGTGAGGGGTCAATGTTGGGGTGCACAAGTCAGGTGCACATGTGGGGGTCAATGATGGGGTGCACACGTGGGGTGCACACCTGGGGGTCAGTGTTGGGGTGCACAAGTCGAGTGCACAGCTGGGGGGTCAAAGCTGGGGTGCACAAGTGGGGATCAATGTTGGGATACACAGGCGGGGTGCACAAGTGGGGGTCAATGTTGGGGTACACATGTGGGGTGTACCAAGCGGGGGTCAATTTTGGGGTGCACAAGTCAGGTGCACACCTGGGGGTCAGTGTTGGGGTGCACAAGTCGAGTGCACACCTGGAGAATCAACGTTGGGGTGCACGAGTGGGAGATCAACGTTGGGGTGCACGAGTGGGGTCACACGTGGGGGTCAATGTTGGGGTACACACATGGGGTGCACCAAGCGGGGGTCAATTTGGGGGCGCACAAGTCAGGTGCACACATGGGGGTCAATGGTGTGGTGCACAAGTGGGGTGCACAAGTGGGGATCAATGTTGGGGTGCACAGGTGGGGTGCACATGTTGGGGACCAAGACTGGGGTGCACACGTGGGGGTTCAGCCTCGGCGTGCTGCAGGGGGGTGCATGTGCTGGGGTCACCCTGGGGGGCTGCAGCAGGGCGGGGGGGGGGTCACTCACAACGCAGTCCTGCAGCAGGTCCTCCAGGCGCGTGACCGTGATGCTGCGGTCACAGGAGTATTTCTTCTTCATGTTCTCCTGCATCTTCCTCAGGAACTCCTCAGCCTCCTTCACGTCGGCAAAGAACTGGGGGGGCAGAGCGGGGTGAGCGGGGCCGCACAGCCCAGCCCCGGGGGGGCCGCGGCCGCTGGGGGCCCCGTGGGCACCCCCAACCCTACCTGGAAGTAGGCGCTGTTCTCCTTCAGGTGGGCCTCGATGCAGCAGCACAGCTGGAGCATCCAGCTCCACTGCGTCTGCAGGGCTGCCTGGAAGGCCTGGGGCAACGGCGCCGGGGGGCACGCGTCAGGACAGAGCCCACGGCAGCGCCCCGCGCACCGCCCCCCCGGCGCCCCCCGCTCACCTCCACCGTCTGCCGGCCCGGGTGCTCCTCCCGCAGCAGCCGGTCCCCGGTGCTCTGGATCTCTTTGATCTTGCGCTCCCTCAGCTCCAGCTCCCGCATCAGCCCCTGGGGTGGGCAGCGAGGGCGGCGGTGAGCGCCAGGGCAGGCGTGGGGACACGCGAGGGGGAGGCTGGGGGTGGGCGTTGGGTCCGCAGCCCCGGCAGGAATGGAGCTGGGGGTGCTGGGGCTGGGGGTGCTGGGGCCGGGTGCGCAGCAGCTGGGGGGGGACGGGACCGGCGTGCGCTCAGCGCACGCGGATGCGGTTTCGTCCAAGCGACCAGATAGCGAGAGGGGAAGAGCGGGCTGGAGCCCAGATCAGACGACAAAGAGCTGAAGAGCAGCGTTGGCACGATGAGGAGATAACGGGCTCAAGAGCGCAGCACAGCGTGAGGTGGTGAGATGAGACGGGGCGGCTGAAGGCCCCAGAGAGCCCCCCATGAGGAACCAGGCAGAAACCTGTCCCCGGAGGGACCGGGACCATGGGGAGCCACGCACAGGGCCGGGGGCTGGGGACCCCAAGGGCAGCGGTGTGGGCAGCTGGGGACAGCGCGGCACAGGGGCGGCAGGGGTGGGGACGGCACAGGGCGGCCGCGCGGGCGCTCCGCACCGAGTAGTTCTCCTTCTTGGCCGTCATGTTGGGGTTGCGGTCGCTCCAGTCGAAGTTCACCTCCTCCTCCTCCTTCTCGTTCAGCCACATCAGCTCCTTGGTGGCGGCGCTGACGAAGGCGTGGAGGCTCTCCAGGTGCCGCAGCCGGGACTTGGAGGAGTTCTGGGGGGGCGCAGGGACGGGATGGGCCTGCACCCAACACCCTGCGTCTCCTCCTGCCTCCCCCCTCGGCATCTTCCTCCCCACTTCCCCCCTCCATCCCCTCCCCATTTCTCCACGCCCCACACGTCCTCCCCACGTCCCCCCACCCCCCGCGCCTCCTCCCCGCGTCCCCCCGGCCCGGCGCCTCACCAGCAGCTTGGCGTACTGCAGGTCCAGCTTGCCCAGGCACTCCCGGTAAGCGTTGCGGGGCCCCGGCGAGAGCTGCGCCTACGGGAGAGCGAGCCGTGAGCACGGGGCGGCAGCCCCGCGGGGACCCCCCGCGCCCTCGGGGGGCAGGAGCACCCCAACGGGAAGGAGGACGCCGACGCCGGGGTGCCGGCTCACCTCGTCGGCGCGCGCCCGCTCGATCTTGGCGCGGAACTCCTCGATGGACTGGTGGAGGCCGCGGTGGCTGCCCAGGTGGGACTCCACGGTGGGCAGGTCCACGCCCCACTCGGCCGCCCCCAGCCGCCGCTGGTTCTCCTCCACCCAGGCCAGCAGGTCCTGCAGGTAGCGCAGCGTGGCGTCGTCCAGCTCCTGCCGCGGCCGCTGCCCCAGCGCCACGGGGGCCTGGGCGGCCGCCGGCGCCCCCGACTTGAGGCGCAGGTTGTACTCGGTGCGGATGGCCACCAGGCGCTCGTGCAGGCGGTACACCCTGCGGTACATCTGCTCGCCCTGCGGGTGCCGGCCGTCCTTCAGCGTCTGCACGTCGTTGAAGAGCACGCGGATCATGGCGTCCGCCTTGTCCAGGTCCCGCTCGACCTCAGCCGCCTTCTGCGGCGCCTTCCCCGCGTTCAGCAGCCGGATGTCCTGGGGACGGACAGGGTCAGGGCGCCGCTGCACCGCCCCGCGCCCCGCCGCGCCGCACCGCGGCCGCCCCTCACCGACTGCAGCAGGGCGTCCGCCTGGTTGAGCTGCTCCTCGCAGAGCCCCGACTCCATCTGCAGCTTGCTGACGATGCGCTGCAGCCTCTCCAGCCTGCGCGGGGAGAGGGCAGCGTTGGGGACAGCGCGTAGGCACGGATGCTGCCCGTGCCCCGGAACAGCGCGGATCCTGCCCACGCACAGCGCGGGTTCCATCCACAAAGGACGCGGAGCCCATCCACGCATGGCCGAGGCCCCGTGCACGCACCGTGCAGATTGCTGCCCAGCACGCATCCCGTGCGTGCACGGCTCAGACCCGACCCTCGCAGCCCAAACCCCGTCCCTGCAAGGCACGCGCACTGCCTGCGCGTGGCACAGCTCCCGTCCGCGCGCTGCTCTCATCTCGCACACGCACGCCCGGATCCCGTCCCGGCTCAGATCACGCCCGCAGCCCGGACTTTGCGCCAGCACGGCCCAGATCCCACCCCTGCAGGCGCGGATCCCATCCCGCGGGCTCCTCGCCCGTCCCCACCCAGCGCAGCAGCGCCCGCCCCCGGGCTGGGATCCAGCCCCGACCCAGCCCTGGCCGCCCGCCGCGGAGCCCCGGCCCCATTCCTGCCCCTGCCGCCAGCCACGACGCACCCGCGCTCCCCTGCCCCGGCGCAGCCCACCCGGCACCGGGCGAAGCCCAGCCAGGGCACGGCAGAGCCCAGCTCGGTGCCGTGCTCGGTGTCTCGGTGCCGGCGGTGCGCTGGCTTCCCGAGGGCGGGCAGTGACTCACGCACCCTGCTCCATCCACGGACGGGGCGGCCGCAGGGACTCCCCGGCCCAGCCCAGCCCAGGCGGAGCTCAGCCGCGTGCAGGGGGGCCGAAAGCCCAGAGTGGCTCCAGGAGCCCCCACGCAGCACCCCATCCCCATCCCCATCCCCGTCCCGTCCCCGTCCCGGTCGCACCGCGGGGCACTCGCCTCTCGAACTCAGCCCGCAGCAGCTTCTCGCGCTCCAGGATGGCCACGTGCAGCTTGCCCCATTCCTTCTCCACGTCCAGCGGGTGGTACCCGAGGGGCACCTTCAGATGCCCCGACAGCACGGCGCCCTGCGCACACCGGGGCTCGTCAGGCCCCCCCAGCCAGGGCCCCGGGGGGCGGCAGGACCCGCGGGCGGGGGGCAGCCCTGGCCGCGGGTGCCACGTCTCTCAGCGCCGGAGGCAAAGCCTCACGGAAACGGAGAAATGGGAGAGGCACAGGACGGCCTCCGCCCCCAGCACCACACAGATGGTGTGAGAGGATTGCCCCGCGATCCTCCGGGACCCCCAGCACAGCGGGACCCCCAGCACAGCGGGACCCCCAGCGCCCCCGGACACCCCCCCGGGGTCCCGCTCACCTCCAGCGACTGGAAGATGGCTTTGGAGCGGTTCTTGTCGGCCTCCTTGGCTGGGAGCTCTGTCTCCTTGAACTTCAGGAACTGGCGCCAGAGGATCTGCCAAGAGGGGGGCAGCTACAGGGGGGCAGCTACAGGGGGGCAGCTACAGGGGGGCAGCGCAGACCCCTGGCCCCAGGGGCCCAGCCGCGGGCACGGGCTGTGGCCCCGCTCCCCTGCCAGCCCCCTGCCTGCTGGCTGCCAGCCCGGCCCTCGGGCTGAACGCGAGCCATGTGCCTGCAGAACAGCGCCAGGCTGGGGGGCAACTCAGGCAATCCCCCCCCCACTTTCCATGGCACGCAGAGCCCGCAGGAAGGAAGGGGCCGGGTGGGGAGGCTCGTGTTTGCAGAGGGTGACTCACGAGGAGCCTGCCTGGAAAAGCTGAGTCAGAGGGACCCTCCCTGCCCGCGGCATCCCGGCTCCACCACAGCACGACCACCACGAACAGCGCCAGCACGGCCACAGCCCTGGCCCCGAGCCCCTTCCTGCCCCACAGCCCCCCGAAAAAGGGGTTGGGGAACCGAGGGGGACCAGCGCCAGGCAGCACCCGGCCGGGGACGGTGCCCCGCAGAGCCGCGCAGCCCCCACGGCGCGGCAGGGCTGGGTGCGCGCTGCCGGGGTGCCGCGGCCTGAGCCAGCCCACGGCTGGGCCGCCGCCAGCTGGGCCGGCGCCAGGAGGCTCCCCGGGCACCGGCACCGCTCCCCTCCGCGCTGGGGCCTTTCATCCCCCGCCAGCGGCGCGGCACAGCTACGCAGCTGCGAGCCGCGCGTGGGAACGGGGCCGGCGCGGCACCCGAGGGGAGAGCCGAGCTGTCGGTGCCAAGGCGCGGGCACCACAACCGGGAGCGCCGGGGTCCCTCGTCCCGGGGTCCCCGCGCACACCCAGCCCCGGCCACCGAGACCCCGCGGTGAACGCACGGGGCCCTGCAGCTCGGAGGCCGCCCTGCGCCGGCGCCCTCACCTCGATCTCCTCGTAGCTGGCGGGGAACCTGCGCTCCTCGAAGAGCACGGTGTGGTGGCGGATCCACTGCAGCAGCAGCGTCACCAGCTCGTAGTACTCCTGCCAGCGCAGCTGCAGCTCCTGCGGCACAGAGGGGAGCCGTGGGGCCGGGTGTCCGCCGGCGGCACGCGGGCGCAGCCCGGCCCCGGCACTCACGTTGGCCTTGACGCCGTCCTGCACGTCGGGCACGCGGGGCATGGCGTCGTAGAGCGAGGAGACGTAGGTGATGATGGACTTCTCGTCTGGCTGCGGCACGTCCACGTCTGGGGGCACAGGGGGCGGTCAGCCCGGCGGGGCCCCGAGGGGCTCCGAGTCCCCGCGAGGACGCCGTCCCCTGGCTGCGGCGCGGGGACGCGGGGGGCCGGGCGGCGTGCCCCTACCTTCGGGGTCCAGCAGGCGCGTCACCCCCAGGTCCCGCTCAGCCACGGTGAAGGCCTGGTCCAGGTTCTCCAGGTTGCTCTGGCGGTACACCTTGTTCATGTCGATGAGCATGGGCCTGCGGGCAGAGGGAAGGGAGCGCTGAGCCGGTGCCCCCCGGGCCGAGGACCCCTGCGGAGGAGCCGGGGGCACGGGCAGCAGCGCCCGCCGCCCTCCCTGCCCCACGGCACGCGTTTCTGGCAGCCTGAGAGCTCGGAGGAACCCCGGGGACGGCGATCGCACCCTCCTCGGGTGCTGCCCGCACCTCTGCCGAGCCTCAGCAGGCGCGTGCTGCGCTCCGTGGCATGGGGAGCCAGCAACAGGGGGGGCACAGGGAGCTGGGACACCCCCAGACCCACACGAGGAGCCTGGGGAGCAGGAGACAACCCTGCTGCAGAGCCAGCGATGCCCCTGCGCGGACCCGAGCAACAAACAGCCCCTCAACCAACCCATGGGCACGGGGGGGCTGCGATGCCCCCTCCCCTGGACCCACGGGCACGGGGAGCCAGCAGCGTCCCCGTGCAGGCACCCCAAGGGGCAGCACCCCCCTGGCTGCACCCCCTCCCCGTTCTCCTCTCCCCCCCGGCCGGGAACCACAGCAGCAGCGCAGGGCTCTGGCCCCAGACCCCGGCTCCCCGCAGCCCCTCGGTGGGACCGTGAGCCCCCGCCATGCCCCAGGCGTGGGGAGGGGAACAGCTCCCCCCGCCCAGCACCCCGGGGGGCCGGCATCCCCCCCGGCCCCAGCCCCAAGCCTACAGCTCCGTGAGGCGCAGGGTGGAGTGCACGGAGTAGACGGAGCCGCTGACGCTGGCGGCCTCCAGGCGCTCGGAGGCGGCAGGAACATCTTCGCAGACCAGCACCACCCCGTCCTCGGCCCCCGGCAGCGCCCGCGCCGAGCTCCCCGCGCCACGGCGCCGCGGCTGCTTCCTGGCGCGATGCCGCCCGCTGCGCTCCATGCCGGCACCCAGCCCCGCCGAGCTCCGGCCGCGGCAGCGGCTCAGGACGCAATGCGGCACGGCTCGGCTCGGCGCGGGCGCCTCCTCCCCACCCCGCACAGGCGCGGCACGCCGGCACGTACTTGCGTGCCCCGAAGGCTCGCGGCCCTGGCAGGGCCGGCGGGGGCCTGCCCGCCCCGCGCCCCGGCACGCTGCGCGGGCACGGTGCCGCGGCCGGGGGCTCAGCGCCGCCTGCCCGTGCGGCGGGCGGGAGCGTGGGAAGGCGGCGAGGCTGCGCGGCTCCCCGGTGCGGGCCGACGCGTCGGGGCTTGTCGGGAGCTCGTGCCGACGTTGCCCTGGAGCCACGGTGCCAGCGAGCACGTGCCTGCCCCGCGCATGGCTCAGCCCCGCGGGCCGGTGCGAGCGGCCAAATCCTGCCGGTGCTACAGCGCCCCGGGCTGCTGCTCCCCGTGGCAGGGACACGGAGCCTCTGCACGGCTCTACGCCGGGCAGGAGCAAAGGCAGGGTTCTGCTGTGCGACCAGAGAACCTCCGTGCCACGGGAACGGGGAGCCCCACAGCTGGTGGGTACGGCATC
Organism: Nettapus auritus; assembly: GCA_011076525.1. Taxonomy (NCBI): domain Eukaryota; kingdom Metazoa; phylum Chordata; class Aves; order Anseriformes; family Anatidae; genus Nettapus; species Nettapus auritus. The sequence continues at coordinate 150,043,936 of CM021766.1, forward strand.
GGGGCACCCCGGTACCCCCGTGTGCTGCCCTGGCACCGCCGGGCCCGGGGACGGCCGGGTCCCTGCCCCGCGCCACGGGACCTACTTGTGCCGGTGGATGATGGCGTTGAAGAGGCGCCCGTCCCGCCAGCTGGTGGTGAAGTTGTCGCAGCGCAGGCCCTGGTAGTCCTCCACCATGCGCTGGGACCAGAGCAGCAGCTTCTCCTTGGCCGTCATGTCCTCCGACTGCCCCGTCACCTGGATGTCCGAGATCTGCAGGCACGCGGCCGTTACGCCCGGCGAGCCACGGGCCCCGTCCTGCCCCACACCGCATACGGCAGCGCTCGCCCTTCCACCGCCAGCACCGGGCGCAGCCGGCGCCGTGGGGCTGCCCCCCGGCCGCCCCCCGTCCCGGAGGCGCCGCAGAGCCCCGGCACCCCCTGCCCCACCTGGAAGTGGAGGATGATGGTCCAGATGAGGCCCAGCGTCAGCTTGGGGTTGCCGTCGGCGATGTCATCGTTGCGGATGTTGACCAGCTTCACCTGCCGAGAGCGAGGCGCGCGAGTTGCAGGGGGCGGGGGCTGCAGCCCCACGGCAGGGGTCCCAGCGGGGGCCCCCCACCCCTCGCGCGCCCGGTGCCCCCCTCACCTGGCGATGCTTCAGGTAGTTGAGGGCGATCTGCACGTTCTGCAGCTTGTGGAAGCGCATCCGGCCTTTCTCCCGGGGCTGCAGGGAGAGACGGCGGGCACCTGAGCTGCAGCCCCCCGGGGTGCGGCCCCGCAGCCCCCCAGGACACCCGGCCCCTCCCGGAGCTGCGCGTGCCGACGCCACACGCCCTCCGCACTTTGTCCCCGCGCCGTGCCACGAGGCGCCAGCCCCTGTTGGCGGGCAGGGAGCTGCCCCCAGCCCCGGGACCAGCCCAGCCCAGCACCCGCAGCACCCAGGGCCGTGGGCTGCGGTGCAAGGGGAGCCCAGCACCGGCTGAGGGATGAGCGCTGCGCGGCAATCCTGCTCCCCACGGCACCCCCCGCACGGGGGCCCTTCCCTATCCCCATCCCCACCTGGGGCACCGGCCCTCCTGCCCAGAACGCGGGGGCCAGCGGTGCAGCCGCGGCGGGACGGGGGGAGCACGGGCTCCGTGCACCCCATGGCTGAGGGAGCCGCCCCCCGCAGCCGCGGCCGCGCGCTCCCCGCGGCGCAGGGCATCACCATCAGCACCGCGCCGCCGCCAGGCAACACCTGCGCAGGAAGGAGCGAGCCCGGAAATCCTCCCCTGGCCCCGCCGGGAGGAAGCGTTGCAGGACCCAACAATGGCAGCGCCCCATCGGCACGGCGCAGCCCCGCTCTGCCCGTCCTGCCACAGCCGGTTCCCCGCGGCGGGGCCGTGCTGGTGGCACCAGGGAGCTCCCTGGCACGCTTGCGGCCGGGGCCGGGCGCTGCCACGCTAGGACAGCCCCATGGGATCTCCCCGGCTCTGCGGGGATCCCCGCTCAGGATCCTGCAGGCAGCTCGTGCCTGGCCCTCTTCGCCCCAGAGGCGGCGGTTTTCCCTGACCCCGGCTGCAGAAGGTGCCAGGAGACCCCGGACCCTCCACGCTGCAGCTCAGACGAACCAAGAGGTTTTTCTGCCCCTAGGGCCCGCCAGACGCAGGGCGCCAGCAGGGAGCTGCCACCTCCGCCCTGCCGCGGGTGCCCCGCTGCCTCCGCGGCCACGAGGGCCGGGGGTCCCCGTGCAGCTCGCCCTGCCCTGCACTGCCCGGCTCTCCTCGGCCACCACGGGCGCACAGCCCCGAGCGCACGGAGCCGCCTCGCCTCCGGTGACGCCGGGACGGGGCAGGACGGGGTGGCTGTGCCGGGGCAGCTCCCGGGCGCACGCCGCGCTGGGCCATGCGGAGAGCAAACGGCAGAACCACTCACCAACCGCAAGTTCCTGATCACGTCGCGCTCCCTCGGCTACCCAGCAAGAGCAGTGCAAAGAAAGGAGGCAAAGGCCAGAGGGGAGAAGGTCAGGGTCAGATCAGCAAACAGGAGACCAGTACAGAGGAGCAGAGTTCACCAAAGCAAAGAAACGTTAATGTGTTAGAGGTCACGGCGCGGCAGAGGGGCGGCGGGGACGGGGCCTCGGGGCGGAGAGGCCGGTGCCAGCCCCGGGTCGACCCCTCTCCGGTGCCGGGACCAAAGCAGGGAGAGGCCAAGCAGGGCTGGAGGTGGGTGCAGGAAGCGGGGACGGGGCAGCCGGGGGTCCCGGCACGCCAACGCCCGGCCCGGCGGCACCTACCAGCGTGTCCCCCGAGAGCACCTCCAGCAGCGAGATGAGGTTGTGTCCATCCCGCAGGTCCTCGTACAGGTCGTTGACGTGGCGCTGCGCCTGCGGGGATGGGAGGCGGCGTTAGCACCGCGCCGTGCACGGCACCGGCTGCCACTCGCCGCTCCAGCCCCGCTCCGACGGGCACCGGCACGGGAGCGGCAGGGGGAAACCCGAACCCGCGAGGTGCTCGCACACGTCCTGCCTGGTGCCCGACAGCAGGACCGGACCCCGGCCCCGCGTCCCCCCACGCACACCCCCAAGCGCGCGCAGAGGGCAGCTCCCTCCCTGCGCCCCAGGGACCAAAGGGCAGGCGGGTTGGGTGCAGGCTCCTTGGTGCGCGTGGCCCCACCGCACACGGTGCTCGTGAAACATCGGCCCCGGTGCGGGCGAAGGGAAGCAGTGAGAAAAGAAAGGAGCGTGGAGAGGGGCAGCCCGGAGAGGGAGCGCACCTACCTCTGCTCGCCAGTGCTGCCGCGAGGACGAGAGCCAGAGAGAAAAGAGAGAGGTTAGGAGAGGCAGGCGGAGAGGAGACAGGCTGGAGACCGGGGGCGCGGGGTCACCCCGAGGTGCCCAGCCCACGGCACTCGGCGCCGCAGGGCCGTGCCGCCGGCACGCGGGGACACGTCGGCGCGCGGGGGCCGGGGGAGACGTCTCGGCGCGTGCCAGGCGCTGACGTGGGCTGTGCCCGCGGCGCAGCAGGGACGGGTGCCGGCACGCTCGCGGGGCCCTGGCTGGGCTTGGCAGGAACGTGGTGCACCACGGGGGAGAGGGAAAGTGCGGGGGACGGGAGGACAGGGTGGGACCGTGGGATGGGGACGTCGAGCCCCTCAAGGACAGGGCCGGCCCCTGTGGGGACAAGGCAGCGCTGCCGGGACGGGCACCCTGGAGCCAGCTCAGGACGCCGGCAGGCAGCAAAGGTGATGAGCCCGCACCACCCCCAAAGCCCCCGAGCCCAACGGAGCCCCCAGACCAGCAGCATCAAACACCCGTGGAAGGTCCCTGACCGCCACATGGTCCCCGGCCCCTTGCGGGAGGGGGTGGCACAGCCGTGATGGCACCGGCTGCCGGTGGGGCCAGTGCAGGCAGCGCCCCAAGGAGCTCGGTGCCGCGCCAGAAGCGGCCAAGCACCGGGTGCTGCTGCCGCGACACATCCCGCAGCGGGGCTCAAGGGCAGGCTCCACGCGGCTCTGAGCGACCCGGCCTGGTGGGACGGGTCCCTGCCCACGTCAGGGGGCTGGAGCTGGGGAAGGGCCCTTCCAAACAAACCCCTCCGCCCGGGGCCGAGACGTCCGCAGGAAGAGGCGTGCGCCCGTACCTTGATGAGGTGCTTGTTGACCCATTTCGTGAAGGTTTTCTTCTGGACCCGATCTCGCTCATCTGCAAGAGACGAGAAGGCAGAGCTGAGCGGGCAGCGGAAGGCGCGGGGGAAGCCCCGGGGGGGCCTGGCAGGGCCGCCCCCACCCCGCGGGACGCATTGGCAGCAGGAAGCGATGAGCCAACCGCCACGGGGAACCACGGTGAGTCAGCCGGCATGCAACGGGAAGGAGACAGTTAACGTGGATCGGCCCCTGCACGCCGAGCACCGCCGCAGCACCGCAGGGAGAGGCTGCGCCCGCCCTGCCCGCGGCTGCTGGCGGCAGACGGGACCGCGGGGCACGGCCCCGAGCAGCGCCCGCGCACCCCAAGAGACGGCGAGCGGGGCGGGACGAGCCCGCTGACAGCCCGCACCCACACGGCCCCAGGTGCTGCACGTCTGCGTGGGGACGAGCCCGCGGGGCACCCGCACAGCCCCGGCTGCGGGCGCGTGGGGAGCGGTGCTGCGTGGAGAGGGGTCGGTGGTCCCCGAGGGGCGCGCGTGGGGACCGGTTCCAGGAGCCCCCCCGGGCCTGCCCCACGGAGCCCGGACGCCCCGGGGCGGAGGCAGCCGGGGGCTGCCCCTGCTCCCAGCCTCGAGGGGTGTCCCTGCCCGCGGGGCTCTGACTCACCGGGCGCTCCCTGCCCCTGTGCCCTGTAATTACGGGGCCGGGGCTGACGCAGCCGGCCGGGCACCACAAGCCGGCGCTGCCCGGAGCCAGGCAGCCCCGCGGGCCCCACCCTGTGCCCTTCCTGCCCCTGCTGATGAGGGCCTGCATCGTTACCCCCGCTGATGAGCGCCCAGGCCACTTATCTCCGCTAATGAGCGCCCACCCCGCGCGTCCCCGTTAGGGACGCTTCACCCGCCTCGCCCCGGTCGTTCCCAGCATCACGGCAGAGCCCAGGATGGCTGGTGCCGGTCCCAGCACCGGGACGAGGAGGCTTCGACGGCACACACGGGGCAACGCCGCTGGCCCCCTCCTGCCCAGCAATCCATGGGGATCAGGGTGGCGCGTGCCACGTCTCGCCCCGCCGCAGCGTGCCGGGATCTGCCCACGCTGCTGCCCGCCGCCAGCGCGGCACCCAGCCCTCGGCACCGGGGACACCGGGCACCCCAACCCCACAGCACCCCGGTGGCGTGACCCCCACGGGCAGCTCGTCCTCGGGGCCTGGGCACGCAGCACCAGGCCAGGGCCCCGCACGGGGCCGCGCAGGGGAGCAAGCGCAGGGAGTGGCACAAGCGCGCGGGGAGGAAGGAAGTGCGGCGGGCACCCGCTCCCAGGCGGGTACGTGCGCACCGTGGGGCGCGCTCCTGCGCTCAGCGCTGGCACCGCCAGCACCCGAACGGCCCCGGCAGCCCGAGGTGCCCCTGGACGGGGACGGCCACCGCGTGCAGGCAGCCGGGGCGGGGCGGCCGCGGGCAGGGTGTGGGAGGAAGCGCTCGCTGCCGCCGCGGGCAGCGCCTGCGCCCCGCGCTGACACAGCGGCGATGGGGACTGGCGCCGGCGTGGGACTGGGGACGGCGCCCCGGCTGCAGGGCACCGCGGGGCCCGGTCCCGCGGGCTGGCTCCAGCCCCGCACCGTCCGATGGGCCAGCACGGAGGGCTGCCCCGTAGCCCCAGCAAGGGACACCGCCCCAACATGGGGTCTGTGCCACAGCCCAAACGGGGGACACCGCCCCAGATTGGGGATCTCCACACAGCATAACCAAGGGACACTGCCCCAGATTGGGGTCTCCCCATACCCTAACCAAGGGACACCGCCCCAGCGTGCGGTCTGTCCCATGCCCTAACCAAGGGACACCTTCTCATTACGGGGTCTCCCCATAGCCCAACCAGGGGACACCACCCCAGATTGGGGGTCTCCCCATACCCTAACCAAGGGACACCTCCTCATTATGGGTTCTCCCCACAGCATAACCAAGGGACACCACCCCAGACTGGGGTCTCCCCATACCCTAACCAAGGGACACCGCCCCAGCGTGGGGTCTCCCCACAGCCCACCCAGAGGACACCCCCCAGCAGACTCTTCCCCAGTGGGGGCTGCACCAGGACCCCCGTGCCACCATCGGTGCCGTCCGAGCGGGAGCACCCCGCGCCCCCCGCTACCTTTCTTGCCCTCGGAGGCGCGCAGCACGGCCAGGTACAGGTTGTCCTCCGAGGTGCTCCTCTGGCCCGCGGCGAGACCCTCCTCCTCCTCGCGGCCCCAGGCGCGCTGCCGGGACATGGTGGCTGGGCTGGGCGCTGCGCTCTCCCCGCTCGGCTCGGCTCGGCTCGGCGCTGCCCGGGCTCAAAACCCCTCCCCGGCCCGGCCCCTCCCGGCCGAGGTGCGGAGCCGTGGGGCGGGGACTGGGCCGTGGGGCTCCCCCCCCCCCCCCGAAGCCGCCGGCCCCCCCCTCGCCTTTTCCCCCCCACGCGGCGCGGGCGGGGCGCGCCCGGGGGCTGCGGGAAGAGCCCCCTGGAGACCCCTCCCCGGGCCGGGGGGGGCAGAGCCCCGGGACCCCCGCGCCTCGGCGCCCCCGGGTCCGTGAACACGGCGGGTCGGGACCCCCAGCCCCGTGCCCGAGAGCTGCGGGACCCGTGGGACCCACGCTGTGGGGGCTCAGGACCCCCGGGTCTGCAAACCCGGGTCCTCAGGACCCCGTCCCCCTGCCCTGGAGCTGCAGGACCTACGGGACCCCGCAGGCTCAGGACCCCAGGTCTGCAAGCACAAAGCACGTGGAGCCCCCAGGTTCACAAGACGAGGAGCCTCAGAGCCTCCCAGCCCCACGCCCCACAGCTGCAGGCCCCACGGGACCCATAGCCAGGGACTACAAGACCCCAAGGTGTGCAAGCCCAGGAGGCTCAGGACCCCCAGGCTCACAAGCCCAGGACCCCCAGAGACCCTGAGCCTCCCCCAGGCCCTGTCCCCAGGGACTTCGGCACAACTTGGTTCCCTAGGCCAGGAGATTTGGGACCCTGCACACCCACAGCCAGGGATAACAGGACTGCCAGGTTTGCAAAGCTCGGGACCACCAAACCCCTATGCCCAGGGTCCTCAGGACCCCCAGAGCTACAGGACTCATGGGACCCATGTCCTGGGGTACAGGACCCTGAGGTTCACAAGACCAGGAGGCTCGGGACCCCACGGCTGCAGGACCCACACTCCCCACACTCGGGGGGCTCGGGACCCCCCTGCCCGGGGGCTGAGAGCCGCCGTCCCCTTGCCCACGCGGGCGCAGGAGCTGGGCTCCTCCACCCCAGGCAGCGCGTGGGGCTGGAGCCAGCGTGGGGCTGGAGCCAGCGCTCCCGGCAACGCATTCCAGGCGCTCCTGTGCCGCGTCTGGCACAGCCAGGGCGGGCAGCCGCCGGCCCCACGCCTGCCGCCAGCACGGCACCCGGCTCTGCTCAGCCCCGGGGCCTCACCCCACCGGCCCCCAGCCCCAGGGACACCCGTGGGGTGCTCACAGGGGATGGGGGTGCGGGCGGTGCTGCCAGCGGGCACCCGGAGGAATCCCGTCCCTGGCACCAAGGAGCATCCCTGCTCACGTGGGACCTCATAATTGCCTGGCCACGCGTGTTCCCCAGGGGACCCCCAGCTGCTCCAACACTGCCCACGGTGCCCAGAACGCGGGCTGCCGGCAGGAACGAGGGCAGCAAGAGAAAGGAAAAAGGGCAGCAAGAGAAAGGGCAGAGCTGGCGCGGCGCAGCCCCACGCAGAGGCTGGCACCCACACGGCGCCAGCACCGGCACCCACCAGCCTGGCCCCGGTGCTGGTGCCAGGACACGGCGCGACCCCTGCGTGGAGCCCGAGGGACGCAGAGGCCGGCGCACGTCGCCCCGCGCCCTGCTCGTGGCAGTGCCCACCGGCACCGATCCCACCAGGCCGTTTTCGGCACAGGCAGGCGCGGGGCCGCGGCTCTGGCCGCCCGCTGCTGGGAAGGAGCCGCCCCGCTCCCAGCGCCGGCCGCTCTCCCGGCCCAG
>CM021766.1:150116536-150190729 GCA_011076525.1 Nettapus auritus
GCCGCGGGGCCGGCTGAGGGCTGGGGGTGCTGGGGCTGGAACGAGAAGGCTCCGGGGGGACCTCCCGGGGGGCTGCCCGTGCCCGAGGGGGCCGCAGGAGAGCCGGGGGGTCCCTTTGTGGGGTGCGGGGATGGGGGTGGAATTAAATGGTCTAAGGTCCCTTCTGACCCAAGCCTTTCTGGGATTCTGTCACAGAGCAGGGGTGATGGCTTTAAGCTAAAAGAGGGAGCTTAGAGTAGACACAGGGAAGAAATCTGCCATGTAGGGCAGTGAGGCCCTGGCCCAGGCTGCCCGGAGGAGCTGGGGGTCCCCAGACCTGGCAGTGTTAAAGTCAGGCTGGATGGGGCTGGGGGCAGCCTGATGGGCTGGGAGATGTCCCCTGGGGACAGGTGGGCATCGGTGAGCTGCTGAGTGACTTCATTGCTTAGTTTTTCCTCCTTTCCTTTACCTATTGAGCTGTATCTTGGCCCACAAGTTCTTTTCCCCCTCTGATTCCACCCCCGTCCTGCTGGGGGCTGAGCTCATGGGGCCGGGCTGGGTGCCGGCAGCTGCCCCTTAACCCCCGGCTGTTCCTAGAGTACCACGAGTGGCTGCTGGGCGACGAGGTGGACATCCTGCCCTTCCTGCTCCTGCCTCTCGCGGGCCCCGAGGAGTTCCCTGAGGACGAGATGGAAAGTGAGCGGGGCTGGGAGCGGGAGGTGGGCTGCGAGCAGGGGGCTGCCGGCCGCGCACCCCCCTGAGGCTGCCTCTCCCCCAGGGCTGCCCGTGGACCTGCAGTACCTGCCGCCGGACAAGCGGCGCGAGGAAGAGCCCGACATCCGCAAGATGCTGCTGGAAGCCATCATGCTGGTGGGTGCCCGGGGCTGAGGACAGGAGCCGCGTGCGTGCTCTCCCGGCCGCCCTCGTAGCCTGCTCCCTGCCCACGCCGCGGCCTCGTTTCCTGGGCAGCTCACAGCCACCAAGGCCGGCCGGCGCGCCGTCAGGGAGAGGGGCACCTACCTGGTCCTGCGGGAGCTGCACCGCTGGGAGCGGGAGCCCGACGTGCTGGCTGCCTGCGAGAAGCTCATCCAGGTGGGGACGGGGACCTGGGGCTGCCGGACGGTCCCGGGGTGCCGTGGGGAGGGCGCTGGGGGTCCCGCAGGCTGCGGCAGCTCCCCGACCTTTGTAAAAGGTGCTGATCGGGGACGAGCCCGGCCCGGGGATGGAGAACCTGCTGGAGGTGAGCATCCCCCAGGAGGTGGAGCAGCAGCTGCAGCGCCTGGACCGCGAGGAGGAGGAGCGGTGGCGGCGGGAGCGGCGCGAGGCACAGGAACACGAGGCGCAGGAGCAGCACGAGGACCCGTCACGATGACAGGGACGCTCCACGCGGACAGGACCCCAAGGACCGCAGCCTCCAGGGGCACCCCAGGACTGCAGCCCCCCGGGGGCACCCCAGGACCGCAGCCCCCTGCAGCTGGGGAGGGGGCGTTGTGGCGCTGCAGGCCGGGCTCCCCCCATGCCGGGGCCGGGCAGGGCCCCCCTGTGGAACCCAGAGGTCAATAAAGTGCTGCCGGCCCCGACCCCCCCGCCTCCTGCCCGCTCCCTGGGGGCCGGGGTCGATCTTCGTCCCCCCGTCCCAGCGCCACGTGCCCCGCCCGCACGTGTCCCCGCCCCCCGCTCACGTGACCGCCTCGGGGGCGGGGCCGGGCGCTTCGCCCTCCCCTATAGGTGCGCGGCGCCGCCCCGGTCACACGAGACCGCAGTCGTCACGTGCGGGGCGGGAGGGGGCGGGGCCTCGAGGGGGGGTGGGGCCAAGCACCCGGAAGCGGCGCCGGTGGCCGAGCGGCCTGGGCAGGTCCCGACCCGGGCCCGGTGCGGCGGTGAGCGGGGGGGGGGACACCGGGAGGGGGGTGGGGGGAACCGAGCCCGGCTCCGCCGTCCCGGGACCGGGGCTGGGCAGCCTCGGGGGGTCTCGCCCGGCGGGTGGGGGGTCGTAGGGGGCAGCGCCCGGTGCCCGGTATCTGGTACCCGATGCCCGGTGGGGGCGGACGGCTGAGAGGGGCCGGTCCCGGTCTTGCCCCGGTGCCCCTGGAGCCCCCGGGACTTTGCAGCGGGGCTCAGCCCCTCCGGTCCCATGGCTGGGCGGAGGGGGGGAGTCCCGGGGGCTCGCGGGGTGCACGTCCCGGTGTCGCGATACCCCTCCCGGTGTCGCGGTGCCTGACCCACTGTCACGATACCCGTCCCGGTGACCGTCCCAGTGTGGCGGTGACCGTCCCAGTGTGGCGGTGACCGTCCCGGTGTCGCGATGCCCGACCCACTGTCGCGATTCCTGTCCCGGTTCCCTTCCCGGTGCCGGTATGCCCCACCCAGTGTCTCAGTGCCCGTCCCGGTGCCGCGATACCCATCCCGGTGCCCTACCCGGTGTCCCGGTGTCCGTCCCGGAGTCGCGATACCCGCTCCCCTATCGCGATACCCTCCCCCTATCGCGACGCCCGCCCCTCCCCACCGACGCCCGTCCCTCTCCCGTTGGCAGGGCGCGGAGGAGCCGAGCCCCGGCCCTTTCTCGGCAGGCGGCGGGGCCCATGGCCAACGGGGCCGCGCCTCCCGCCCGCGTTTCGGAAGCAGAGCCCGGGCCGGGGGCCGCCCGCCCGTCGGGGGCCGCCCGTCCCCCTGCCCCGAGGCCCCTCGGGTCGCTGCCGCCCCGGGCCGGTAACCATAGGGTCCGCGGGGGGAACCGACGCGGGCCCGCGGCCGCCGGGCGAGCTGAGGACGCGCAGCATGATGGAGTCCCGCATCAAGCGTGAGTACGGCGCGCACCGGCTCCTCGGAGCCCTCGGGGAGCCCCACCGGGAGGCTGAGCCCCGCGGGACCCCCGGCGCTCGGCTCTGTGCCCCCGGCCCAAGCGGGGCCGCGGGTGCCGGGACGGAGCCGCTGGGTGCGCGGCGCTGCCCTGCCCTAGAAACCGCTCTCGGGCCTCGTCCCTGCTGGAAATTGCATAAGCTGGGGTCGGCTTCAAGCGTTCCGGCAAAGCCTCGTGCGCTTCCGAAATTAATCCCGGCCGGCTCAGAAATGAATCTCGCTGTTATTGATGCAATAAAGAATCTCCCGCTTTAATTAACCCACGGGGGATGGCTGGGAACGGGATTACCCTCGGCAGCAGCACCGGGTCACGTCGGCTTTAACGTGACCGCGAGGCTGGGGGAAGCGCTGCCGTCCCCCGGTGCAGGCGTCGGGGGCACCGGGAACGTCCTGGTGCTGGGCTTGGGGGCAGCCCACGGAGCTTCCCGGGTGCCTTCCGGTGGGAGATCCCTCGTCTGCTCCGGACACGGGTGCCCCACGCACGACGGAGCCGTCAGGCAGCGGGACCCGGTGCCACGGGGCGGGCAGGGGTCTGTGCCCCTCCGCTCACAGCGGTCACCACCCAGAGCTGGCATCGGAGGGAGCCACGGCCCGCCTGGGCTGCGACGGGCTCCAAGCAGAGCGTTAGTAGGCAGCTCTCAGACTAATTAGCCTTATTCCGACAAGGGCTCTAATGAGAAATGCCCTGCTCTATAAGAACAATTAGCCTCTTGGAGCAGAGTCTCTGCCTGGTGTATGCTCATGAGCAGCCCCGGTCTGTAGTCACAGGCGACATAAAGCCGTCGTGGGTCCCGTCTGGGGTCAGTGCCAGGCTTGCCCCCGGTGCTGCCCAGCCCTAAACCTCTGGTGTAATAAATCCCCTCTGCTCCCCGCTCCAGCAAGGAGCCTTACCACCTTGCTCGGGTGCGGCACAGCGGGGCCTGCAGCAAAATCTTGGTTTGCAACCCGCCTGTGTTGCTCAGGGCTTGCCACGACGTTGATGGACGCCACGACGGACAAGGACCCGCTGGTGCAGGAGCAGATCTACAACGCCTTGTGCTACCTGGGGGAGGCTGAGCCGGAGGAGATCCTGCACTCCTGCGACGAGTACCTGCGGCAGCACGACAAGGTGCGTCCTGGCGGCTCGGGGTGGTGGCTCTGCCCGCACTGGGGGGGATACCTGGGGGGATCTGGGCTCGGGTAGCGGCGGGCCGCGTGGCCGCAGCCTCTGGTGCTTGGTGCTGGGGCGGTGCAGGTGAAGAAACGGCGATAACACAGCTGGGGGTGAGAAATGGAGCGAAGCTGGGTGTGAAAATACTTGCCGGTCCCTCGCTGTGCTCACCGGCCGCTTGGTGCCTCGCAGCTGGCCTACCCCCACCGCGTCATCATCCTGAAGGCCATGGAAACCGTGGTGAAGAACAACCTCGGCAGCTTGGACAAAAGCACGGCGAAGGTGGTCATCTTCCTGGCGTCTAATGAAATGACCAAGTCAAAGGTACGGCGCGAGGGCTGCGGCTCCTCCGGCTGTCGCGCTTGGCCGGGCTCCTTCTCTGCAGGGGGAGCAGGGGACGGTCTGCGGGGAGCAGGGGACGGTCTGCGGGGAGCAGGGAACGCTCTACGTTCCTCTATTTCAGGAGACTGGGATGCTTGGGCTCACAGGTTTTTTTCCTAGCGCTGTGCACATAACAACCAGATAAAACTTGGGTGCTGAGAAGCACCTGGATGGGTGCAGAAAGGAGGCAGCACCTCAGGGGGCTGCAGGTTGGGGGCAGGATCCCATCCGAGTCCTGAAGCTCTTCTGGGGCTCCCCGCAGCGCTTGGGGTGGGCACGAAGCGTGGCCTCAGCGAAGCAGGAGCCCCGTTCGGGGTGAGGCCGCGGTGCCTGACGCTCCGTGCCCGCGTCCTGCCCGCAGGAGGTGATCCGGGACTGGCAGCAGGCGGCCAGCAGCGTGCTGGTGGCGGTGGGGCAGCGCTTCATCAACAAGGTGATGGAGGAGGTGCTCACCAAGTTCCAGCCGGGCATCCTGCCGCACTACTTCGTCGTGCAGACCTTTGCCAACCTCTCGGTGTCGAACGGTGAGCTGAGCGCCCGCCTGCCGGGTCGGTGCTGGGGGGCGCGTTGGGCGCTTCGGGCTCCGTAACCCACAGCGGGACCCAAAAAGCTCCGTGGCGCGGTGCTGTGCGTGCTGAGCACCAGCGTGGTTGGAAGCAGAGCGAACTTCTCACTTGCCTTTATGCCACGGCTGATTTTTCTGGGGCTCTGCTGGGACCCCCCAGTGCCGAGCTGGCAGCGGGGTGCCTGGCGCGTTCCTGGCAGTGCCCGGGGCGGAGGAGCCCAGGCCTGGCAGGAGCACGGCGAAGGAGGGACCCCAGCACGGGCTGGTCTCACAGCTCAGCCCAGTCTCTTTAAAACAGCGGCTGCTCAAAAGCAGGGGCACTTGGAGCTACGTCCCTCCTCCTCACACAAGTCCCGTCCCAGGGGACGTGGGGCTGCTTCTGCTTGCCTGATCTCCCAGGCTGGGCTCTCGTCTCCATCCAGCCCTTAAAGGCCAGGTTTAAAACCGGCATTTCTTGGATGGAACTTTGCACTGGCTGCAGAAGGATTCGCTGGCGATGCAGAAGCCAGCAGCAAGCAGGATTTGGTGATTTTTGGACTTCTGCTAGGAGAGGCTGAGGACTTGAGGGGTTCGTAGGGCCAGCTCCCACCAGGGCTGTCGGCGTCTCGTGGGGCGAGGGTCTGGCTGCGGCGTTTCCCCCGGTGCCTGTGAGCCTCGCTCGGGCTGCGCCCTGCCGTGGTTGTGGTGCCTGCACGGTGGGCGCTGCAAGGCTCCTTCCTCCTTCCCGCAGTGTTCGGGATGGTGCCGTTCCTCAACTCCATCCTCGGGACCATGCTGCCGATGCTGGGCATGGCAAAACAGGACCACATGAAGTCGGTCTTCTGCTACGGTAAGCTCTTCCTACGCGTCCTGAGGCGGTGATTTTAGGGGAGACTTTTTGCCTTCGCTGGACTGCGGCCAGGGGCTGGGGAGCTGGGCAGGGCGGAGGGCTCCTGAACGTGCTGGAGCAGGGCTCTGGGAGCGATGGGACACGCAGCAGGACGTGACCCAGAGGCACCAGCACATCCAGGCCGATAATCAGCCCCTTTGGCTGTCCCCCGGTCTCCGGAGAGCTGCTCCACCTCCGCCTGGAGCTGCTGGGGCCTGGCAGGAGGCTCCTGGCTGAGTCGCTTGTGTCTGAGCTGTCCCCGGGGCAGGGCGGCGCGTGGCCCCCGGCAGCTTGGTCCCAGGAAACTGGGCGTGAAATGAGTGAAATTGCAGCCTTATAACAGCGACGGGGGGATGATCCCGGGGACTCGCAGGTTTCTTTCCACAGCCAGGCGAAAATAAAAGGTGGCCTGGAGGAGTGCTGCTGGTTCAAGGGCTCCCACGGGTGCCGTGGGAGAGGCAGGAGCGCTTATCTCTGGCTGATACTCGTGTCCCAGCCCGGGAGTGCTGATGTGGTTGTGGGGTAAATGTGAGGCTGGGAACCTCCCAGGCAGTGCTGGGAGCTGCAGGGAGGGACGTTCGGCTTTCTCAGCGCACGGTGAGGTCTCTGGGCCGGTCGCTGGGACCTGCTGCGGGCCAGCAGCTGGCTCACACCGCACTGAAGGTCGTAGCACTTCGACCTTCGGAGCTCTCCTTGGGGTTTGTTTGGATCCAGGCAAGAGAATGCGACTCCCAAACTGTTCCTGCGTGCTCAGGGAGGCCGGGCCATCTCTGTGATGGCTCCGTGTGTACCTGGGTGGTTCAGGAGCTGCTCGGCCGGAGCCCGGCCCCATGGACACCACGCGGGGCGTGCAGCCAGCAGGCCGGGGGTGCTCGTGCCAGGGGTGCGTGCTGTGTTCGTGGATTTAGCCAGGCCTTTGATGGTTTCCCACAGCGTTCTCCTGGAGGAAGGGGCTGCTCGTGGCTCGAGACGTCCCCTTTGCTGCTTTACCTGGCTGGGTGGTGACCAAAGGGCCGAGGCGAAGGGAGCTCAGTCCGCTCGGCGGCCTGTCAGCGGCGGCGTTCCCCAGGGCTCTGCAACGGGCCGGCTTTGTTTAATTAATATCTTCATCAGTGACGCTGGCTGAGTGCACCCTCAGTAAGTTAGCAGACGACACCAAGTTGAGTGGGATTGTTGATTTCCTTGAGGATAAGGAGGCTCTGAAGAGGGATCTGGACAAGCTGGACTGATGGGCCGCATCCGCGTGTATGGCCTTCACCAAGGCTAAGTGCCGTGAGCTGTACTTGGGTCACAACAACCCCGTGCAGCGGTACAGGCCTGGGGAAAAGGGTCTGGAAAAGGCCCCGGGGTGCTGAATGGGAGCTGGCAGTGTGCACAGGTGGCCAAGAAGGCCGATGCCATCCTGGCCTGCATCACAACTAGTGTGGCCAGCAGGACGAGGAAAGTGACAGCCTTCAGTACTCAGCTCTGGTGAGCCAGCACCCCAAATCCTGTGTTTGGTTTTGGGCCCCCTCAGCACCTCGAGGACACTGAGTTGCTCAAGTGTGTGCAGAAAAGAGCAACGAGGCTGGTGAATGAAGCCCCTGGGAAGCACTCGAACCCCTCGGGGGGTCTCCCAGAACACCCGAATTTTCCAAAATACTGTGGCGGGATGGGGCTCAAGTGCACCAGACCGAAGGACGGGGCTGGAGCCGGACTTGGGCCGATGGCAGGGGCGGAGGGGAGGGTTTGGGGACGTGGTCCTCGCAGTGCCACGCTGCAGGAATGGGTTGGGGACGACTCCTAGGTGATGGGTTGGGCTAGAAATACGTGCTTTTGTCCTGGCAAACGTCTTGTAGGTGCTTGAGGAGGGCTTAACCAAAGTGAGGGTGTTTTGACATGTGCAAAGAGACCGAGTGTAAGTGGGGTTTAGATGGGGGCTGGATTCCTTTCCCTGCTCCAGAAAGGTGCTGGGTGTGATGGGGGCGAGCCGGGGACGTGCCTGGTCCCTTCCCAGGTGGGGATAGGTGGAAAAGGAGCAGCCTGAACCCCTGAGTCCTGCAGGCAGCCTCAGACCCTTCCGCCGCCGGTCCTGGCACCACGAGGATGTCTCCTCACCCTCCTCACCCCCGCGGGGAGGCTGCGGGGGGCTTCTGGCCCCCTAAGGCCGGAGAGGTGCCGGCCCCTTGCAGCAGGCAGGGTCGCTGCCTGGAGCGTTCGTTCCTCGGGTGGCAGAGCCGCAGCCGGGGTGGGGAGGCCGCCGGCGGAAGCGCTGTGGCTGCGATACGAGGTTGTGGCGTGACTCAGCGCCTCCGGCCAAGAAAACATCTGCGAGGAGGGGCAGGGGGCTGCCCCCCGGCCCCCTGCCCTGTGGGCATGGTGCTCGGCCGCGGCGTGGGCAGGGGCCTGGCTCTGCTCTTGGGATCCTCCTCTTCCTCCTGTGGGATCCGTTCCTCCTCGGGGAGCGCTGGCGTGGGCACGCTGAGCGTGTGATCAGTGCCCTGGTGTGCCCACAAGTCATCCAGCACCCCCGGGGGCTGTGCTGAGCTCTGTGTCCTGGTGTGGCTGCCGCCATCCCGCAGGCACGAGGCTCGGCCACGCACCGGGCTCCCGCATCCGTGGGGGCAGGGGTCGGGCTGTGAGCGGCTGTTCCTGCGCCGAGGGCTCTGAGCCCCTCGGTCCGGTCCTGCTGGGACTCGTGGCCAGCCTCCTGCTCCCTTCAGCCCCTCGCCTGGCGTAATCTCGCCGCAGGAGACCTCGAGGCCGCGAGTCACGAGGCTGCTTCCTCGCCCAGCTGGTGCGGGGCCAGCAGATGCCGGAGGTGAGGCCGTGTCCGGGGGAGGCTCTTGGGAAGAGCTGACCCAGCGCAGAGCTGGGGACCCCCGCAGGATCCGTCCTCCTCCAGCAGGAGAGGGGACGAGGAGCTCCGGGACGTGGCTGTGGGGCTGGGGGGGCCCTGCCGGGCAGGGTTGGGCCAGAGGAGCTCCAGAGGTGCCTCCAGCCTGGGCCTGATCCTGCTCCAAAGCACCCAGCGCTCGGCTGCTTGGGGAGCCCTGTAAAGCCGTGGGGAGCTCAAAGAGAGGTGGCTTCCCCCGGGGGGAGATGGAAGGCGGGTGTCTCCTGCAGTCAGCGGGCTCTATCCAGCCCAGCCTGGTTGGGGGCAGGAGGCATGTTTCTGCTCAGACACGCTCTGGGTGCTGCTGGCTCAGCAAGGAGAAAAACAGCCTGTGCTCACACGCCCTGGGGCCGGAGGGACGAGTCGAGCAAGGCTGGGCTGCTCACCGGGCTGCTCGCTAACCGGCATGCAGGAGCAGCCCACGCAGCACGTCCACGCTCCCACGGGTGGAGGGAGCTGACCCTCGCAGGGGTGGCGTCAGTCGTGGCCAGGGCGCAGAAAGAAGCCTGCAGGCTGTCAGGGGACCCGGCGCACATGCTGTGCCTTGAGAGGCTGCCCGGTCCGACAGCGCTCGGCCGTCCGCCTGCTGCGGGGGTGAGACAAACACCGCCTCGTGCGTGCCGAAAGCCTGAACGCCAGCTGCCTTGTAGCCCTGCAGCACTTCAGCGAGAGCATCCAGGAGTACTTGGCGAACTTGGACAAGGCGCCGGACCCCACGGTCAGGAAGGACACCTTCTCAAACGAGATCTTCAGCGCCTACGAAGTGCTCTTCAACAGCTGGCTGCAGCACCGCGAGGCCAAGGTGCGGCGGGGAGGGCGCGGGGGGACCCCGCTCTGCTCACCTGCTGCCCCCCAGAGCAGCGGGGCCGTGCTTCGGCAGCCTGGCTGGGATTCAGGCCACGCTAATGAATGCTTGGTGTCCCCCCGCAGCTGAGACTGGCGGTGGTGGAGGCCTTGGGGCCCATGAGCTACCTGATGCCCAGTGAAAAGCTGGAGGAGCAGCTCCCTAAGCTCATCCCGGGCATCCTCGCCCTGTACAAGAAGCACGCGGAGGCCTTCTACATATCCAAGGTGAGCGGCTTGGGGCTCTGACCCTGTTCTCATGGCTGGAGCGGGCTGCAGCCACCTCTCTGCCAGCTCCTGGCGCTGCTTGGCTCTCCCCTGCAGCCACACCAGGGCTCTCCCTGCTCCCCTGCAGCGGCACCGGGGCAGCTCCTGGGGGCTCCCGCACCGTGCCCCGGGGGAGATGCCTTGCGCTTGGGCTGCGCGTGCTGGCACGGCTCGTGGACCCCCACCTCGTGCCGTCCTCCTCTGGGGGCGAGCCCTTTCCCGACGCTGACGGCAGCCTGGTCTCTCTCTGCGCAGAGCCTCTGCCAGATCCTGGAAGCTTCCGTCAACATCGGCAGCCGCAGCCTGGACGTGCAGCTGGACGCGCTGCTGGGCACCCTGCACCCCCAGGTAGGGGCTCCCTGGGGGCGGTGGGTGGGACGGGAAGCCCCTGGAGCTGGGCATTGCTGGTCCTGTGCTCGGTCCTGGGCACGAGGCGTGCAGCTCACCCAGCCCTGGTCCTGCTCTGCCTCTCCTCCGAGCAGGAGCCGGCGTTGCTGGCAGCCCGCGAGCTCGGGCCTTGGCCGCGTTGGTGTGACGTGAGAACCTCCCTGAGGTTCAGCTCTGGCTGCACGGTCACGAGAAGAGAGCAAACAAATACCTCGGGACCAGCTGACCTTTTAAACAGCTCGGTCCCCGTGAACAAACCGGGCGCTGGCTGGCCGTGGGGCAGCGCACGGGGACTTCTCGGGCTGCCGAGCCTGGGCTCCTCTGCTGCCCTCCCGCTGCAGGCATGCGAGGTCTGTCGTGTCACCAGGCTCCTAGAATCACACTTCAGGGCTGGACACAAAGCTGAGCTCTTGTTTTTAAGGCTTAACTGCCTTCGAACCGTGGGAGTGCCCAGCAGGGAGATGGTCCCTTAGATGTGCGTGTGGGCAGTGACGCAGGGTGATGCCCGTGCGTGGAGATGGGTTGCAGGGGGACGTGGCTGGCCGTAGCAAAGCAGCTCTGGCTCAGCTGCAGACCGGAGCAAGCAGATGTGTGCTGTCCTCACGGCACCGTTACAATTAGGTGCCTGCGGTATTTTAATAGCGCCCAGACAGGTTGGCTCGTTCCGAAGGAGCTTCGGAGGCGGCGGCCGGCCGGGCAGCGGGACGCCTTTAAATAGCAGAGGACACCAAGTTCCCGAGTACCTCGGGGAGGGCTTGACCCACTCTGAGCACACCCGGAGCTGCTGCTCAGCAGGCAGAAAGCTCCGCTCTGTGCTCCCGTGCCGTGGGACGTTCTCGCGGCCACCTCTGCTCATCCCAAACGCCGGCCGTGCCAGTGCCCAGCACGGGTGTGCTGTGCAGGGCCTCCCGCCCGCCCCACGTCACGTCCCTGACACGTTTTCTTCTCGCGCAGATCTGTGCTCCTGCCGACCCGTCCGTCCCCCTGACCCTTAAAAACCACACCGAGGTTCTTCGCTGCTTCACTGTGCTCGGTAAGGGCTGCGCCGCGCCTGTCCCAAAGCCTGGAGCTCTTTGAGGAGGCACACGGGGCCAGCTCAGCTCCCTCCGGAGCCCGCTGCCGCCCTGCCCCCTTGCAGGGACCTTTCCAAAGAGCCCGGTTCGGTTTCAAACCTTCCTTCAGAACCTCTCGAGCTCTGTCGGGGCCCCTTCAGCAGCCAGACACCAGCGTGCCGTGCCCGTGGGTCGGAGCCGAGGGACAGCAGAGGCAGTTTGCTGCTTCTCTGTCCTCCTCAGTGCTGCCCCTCGTGACAGCACAGAACCCAACCCAACACAGTCCTTGCACGCTGCTGCAGGCGCTCAGAGCGCACGGAGCCCCCAAGGCTGACCGACAGCTTGGTGTTCCCTCTGGGCACGGAGCTCCGTGGCTGGAGCTGCCCCCAGCTCGCCAAAACGTCCCCGTGCAGGGTCCCCTTAGCTTCACAGCTAAGATCCGCAGCCTGCCCCGTCTCCGCGCCCATCCTTCCCCAGCCGCGCCGCTCCAAAGCCCACGAGCGTTGCTCCACTTTCGGCAGCTGCAGACCGGTTTTATTTTTAACGATCAAAATGTTTTGACAGGCGGGGCAGCACTTGTTGGAAGCATAATTTAAACTCCCTCAGCGTGCTGGAGGGCGCAGGCACTGCGCTGGAGGCACCCGAGAACATCCAGTCTGGGGGCGAAGAGCAGGCTGGGCCGTCTGTCGGGCCCGTGGGGTGGCACGGCCGCTTCCCCCGGACCCCAGGCAGCTGGGACAGCAGCAGCGCTGCTTTCTGAACCGCACAGGGCTTGGTGCAGCAGGCGTGTAGCTCCCAGGGCGCGTCAGGGTGCAGGGCAGGGTGCTGCACCCCAGATCCCCCGGCTGTGCCACCCCGGGGTGCAGCACGCCTGCGACAGCCGCTCATGTCCTCCTGCAGCCTGCTCCTTCCCTGACCGCGTGCTGGCCTTCCTCCTGCCGAAGCTGGAGAGCAGCAACGAGAGGACGCGCGTGGGGACGCTGCTCATCATGAGGCAGATCATCAACAGCGCCCGTGAGTGCGGCGGGGGCAGAGGGGTGCGGAGCTGCGCCCTTCCTCCCGCCCACCGCCTTGCTCCCCGGCCGCAAACGATGATGAGCATGGGGCAGATGAGCTGGCTGCAGGGTTGTGGGGAGGAGGAGGAGGAGGAGGAGGATGCCATCCTGGTGGCCCAGCCAGCTGGGAAGGGACAGGGGGATGCTGGGCACCAGGGGCTGCGTTCTTGGCGGCACCAGCCTCAGAGACTTCTTCTTTTTGCAGCCTCCCAAATGGAGATTAAAAAGCCCTTTATTCTTTCGTCTATGAAACTCCCCCTGCAGGACAGCAACGACAAGGTAAGCAGTCCGCTGCTCCGCGTGTGCCTCGGGGGCTGAGGTGTTCTCTGGGCCCTGCCTCTTCCAGCCCGGCCATCCCCAGCCACTTCTGCTCGCTCACCCTTTCCCTGGCCGGGTTTTCAGCAGGTCTGACAGCGTGCCCGGTGTGTGCCCTCCCAGTAAGCGGGGAGCCTGTCACCACTGGCTTTCTGCCTGCCCCGTGCAGAGGGCACATCTGGGCCGCGGTGCTCCCTTCCTGGTGGGGACGTCGCTGCCGTGAGCGTGGCCGTGCCCGGAGCACCCGGGGACCCAAACCCAGTGCCCGGCTTTGGGACCGCTCACGGCACGGCGTGTGGCCGGGGGCTTCCATCCCCGTGAGCAGCCCCCGACCCTGCTGTGGTACCCGGGGGCTGCGCGGACCCGTGGCCGTGTTCCCTGCTGCCGGCGGGAGGAAAGCGCGGGGCACCCGCGACGGGGCCCCTGCAGCAGGCAGAGCCCCCACCGCGGCCTCTCCTCCCGTACCCACGCCGGTGCCGCTGCTGTGCCCACGCAGGTGAAGCGCGCCGTGGTGCAGGTGATCAGCGCCATGGCTCACCACGGCTACCTGGAGCAGCCCGGCGGCGAGGCGATGATGGAGTACCTGGTGCGCCAGTGCGCGCTGCCCTCGGAGGCGGTAAGGGTCCGGCACGCCGTGGTTCGGGCCGCAGGAGCTCCGCAGCTCCTCCAGGCTGTGCGGGGCAGGGCGCTGGGTTTGCCTGGCACGATATCTTCGGGTGTTTGAGTCGCTCTGAGCAGCGCCCGTGCGCTTTGCTCCCTCCCAGCAGCCCAAAAAGCAGCCGCCGGATGCCGACGACTTGACAAGCGACAGCGTCCAGAGCATCAGCGTCAACACGCTCTTCCTGCTCAGCACCACCGTTGACCGGATGAACAACGTGAGTCTGCGCAGGCGTCTCCGCCACTGGGGCGCTCGGTGGAGATGCCCGCGTGTCCTGCACAGCCCGTGTGACGCACGGGACGCCCCGTCTGCCTGCCGGCGGGGGCTGTCACAGCCCCGTAACGCTGTCGGAGCTGTCACCACCTTCCCCATCGCTCCGGATGCAGGGCAGAGGTTTGGGCAGGGGGTGCTTGCAGGGGGTGCCCCGCGAGCTCCTCTAGGGCGGGAGCAAGGCAGCAGTGCTGCTCCTGGCGCTGCCGGAGCTGAGCACTCGCCTCTCTCCCTTCCCAAAGGAGGGCAGCGGCTAAAGGGATGCAGGTTTTGCCCCCCAGCACGAGGGGCTTGGCCCCGGTGTTCCCTGTCCCTCTCCCTCCAGGCCCCGCGGCTGGGCTCTCCGCGGGTGCCCCGCAGCAGCTGTGGCAGTGCCGCGCTCCCCCCTCCAGGTGCTGTGGCCGTACCTCCTGGAGTTTGTGACCCCCATACAGTTCACCAACGCCCTCACTCCCCTCTGCAAGAGCCTCATGTACCTGGCCATGAAGAAGCAAGAGGAGGGGGAGAACGCGTCCCTCATCCGTTACGACCTGAACGGTTGGTACCGGCTTACCCCCTCGGGGCCTGCAAGCCTGGGACACGTCTGCACGCGGAGAGGTGCCCGTCTGCCCTGCTCCTGAGGCTTTTCTCCTTCCGTCTGTAGGAAATCTTCCTTCGCCCTACGCTCTGACGACACGACTGCTGGTGAGCGGCCTGCAGGCAGAGCTCTTCCTCTTTCCTTGCGCGCCCAAGGAGGCGCCCACCCTCACATCTAGGGGAAGGAGGCGCCCACCCTCACATCTAGGGGAAGGAGCTTGTCCCCAGCACAGGGGCAGGCGGATGCTGCGGGGAGAGGTGTCCGGACCCCCGTCCCCCAGGGTCTGGGGCAGCCCCGTCCCCCAGGCTGTGACATCTCGGGCTCCCCGTGGATGGCACAGCCCGGGGCGTGTTGCAGCGCGTCTCGTGCCGCTGTAACAGGGCCCTGAAGGACTCCCCAGCCCCTGCAGGCGTGAGAAGTGTTTCCTCCCCTTCGCCTACAGAAGGGCGCAGGGTTTGGAGGGAGGCTCTCCCCTGAGAACATTCCAGTTACCGACGGCTGGAGCAAAAGGCGGGAGCTGTGGTTTTGTTGAGGGTTAGAGCTCAAGCACTTCCCAGCGCTGCACTCCTGCGTTTCGTGCTACCTGCGCCTTGACGTTACCCTCGTTACTAACGCTTTGATCTCCCCCCGAACCCCCAGGTCGTATCTTCACAGCCGTACGCAGGAGACTGCCGGGGGGCGGCCGCCCTGCGCCTGCTGAGCGTGCTGCAGTTCAGCGTCCACCCCGCGCTGGAGCAGCTCTGGAGCAAGAGGGTCCCTTCCCTGGTGGAGCACATCGAAGGTGGGAAGGGGCAGCTGCCTGCGAGGCGCTCTGCTGGGCTCTGCTGCCAGCCAGGACTGGAGCGGGGTGCTGCCCACGTGCCGTGGGGATGTTAATCACCCTGGTGCCACTAATTCCTACCACGAGTCCCTGTCTCGGGTTGAGAGTCCCATCATGGCACGTGCGGGACAGAAGCGGCTGTGGGGTTCCCTCCCTGGCTGCCCTGCCTCGTGGTGCTCAGCAAGGGTGAGAAATGAGGGTAAAAATGTGCTTTCTCCTAGGGAACACAGAGAAGTGCCTGTGCCAGAAGGAGTGGGAACAGAAGCTGCTCCTGGTAAGGGTTTCTGCCCTGCAATGGGGCGCTGGGAGGGTGACATGGAGCCAGCCCCGTGCCCCTGGAGCCTGCCCAGGCTGCGTGCACGGCACAGCAGCAGCCGGAGTCGGGGTGTTTGCCCTCGCTCGCCTGGACCACGGTGTTGGGGTTGTCACCCCCTGTCGGGTCCTGTCCCTTTGGTGGCAGAGATGCAGGTTAGCAGGGCGTGCCTTGCAGTTCTGCAGGGAAAGTTTAAAAACGAGCTTTCCGGCTTGCTGGTGGGTCAGAGAACGCCAGTCCCAGGTGTGTCTCCCCACTTAATTGGAGAGCCTCATAAATAGGGCATGGAGAAGCAATTAAACCCAGGCACGGCTCGTCCCGCTCCTTGGAAGGTGGCAGCGTGACCTGGGTGCTGTTCTTGGAGATGTGGCTGGGGGGAGAAGGGCTCGGTTCTGGGGTGGGGGCACGTCCAGCGCAGGCTCTCCGCGTGTCGCTGCTCTCGCCCCTCTGGGCTGTGCCAGAAGCGGGTCGGGGCCGGTGCCTGCGGTGACGGCGCCTTCGCCTCCAGTTCTTGCAGGAGACGCTGGCGGCTGTTTCGGACAACGCTTGGATTTGTCACTTCGTCACGGAGATGTGCAGGCAGCTCAACAGCTACAACGGCTTCCCGCTGGAGAAGGTGACGGTGCAGGGGCTCCAGGGGCCGGCAGGGACCGTCCCCACCGGGGTGCTGCGGCGTGCCTGGGGGTCCTCCTCCAGGGGCTCCGTGGTCTGTAACTGCCTCTTGCTCCCCCAGAACTTCCTCTACAAATGCATTGGGACGGCGCTTGGGGCGTGCACGAGCAAAGACCTGGTACAAAAGCAGCTCCAGGAGCTCCTGGAAACAGCCAGATACCACGAGGAGGCAGAAAGGGAGGTGAGAGTTGTGCCAGGAGCGCAGCCACCATGCTCAGCTCTCCTGGCCTGGGCTCGCGCCTCCTGGGGCTGGCTGCAGGGCACGGCCGCGGCTCCTGTGGAAACGGGTAGAGAAACAGGGGGAGGCAGCTGGGTTTTTTGGCTTCTGCTGCCTCCTTGGGATGGGGCTTGCTTGGCCCTGCGGGTTCGGGGCGTTCGACCTGCACCACAGGAAAGGGCAGGAGGTGCTGGCCTGGCTCATGTGGGGCCAGCTGGGCTGAGCGCCCTTCTCTGACAGCGGCCGTTCAACGAGCTCAATCGGAAGGGCCCCGTCTTGCGTCTGGGTGTGCAAACCCAGCAGGGCCCCTCGGGTGGAGCTCTTGCTCCGTGTTTCTCCAGCGCTGCCCTGTGCGCGGCAGGGGAGGGCCCCAGCTCTTCCTGCTCCTCCTGGCTCCAGCCCCACGAGCCCCGGTGTCACCCCAGTGTCACCGGGGGCTGCAGCAGGGCTCCAGCCCCTTCCGGAGCCGCTCCAGGTGGCGAAGGCTGCAGCAGCTCTTGCAGCAGCCTTGTCCCTACGCTCACCGCAGGCGTGCTGCTGTCGCTGCTGGTGATGCCGCTCTGCCTTTCCTGGGCAGGCTCCAGCTCCGTCACCTGCCCGCACGTGGTCTGCAGCGTTTCCTTAACACAGCTCAGCCCCTCTTTTGCTGCCTGAAGGCTCCGGGCACCGCTCCGTGGCTGTCCCAGTGCCGTGGCCCAGCAGTGCTGGCCGGCCCCGTGCTCCCCGTGTCCGTGTGCTCCCCATCCGGGGTCCCACGCTGCGCCGGGACCCCCGCGCGGCGCTGCCCCGCTCCAGCTCCCAGCGCCGAGCGCGGCCCCGCCACGCAGCTGCCTCCAAGTGCAGCGCAAACACGAGCTAATGGGGCCTGGCCTCGCTCCAGTTTACACAGCTCTGCCGAGGGCTGCTCTTGAATAAACTGTTTATGGAGTTTCGGCCCAGCTTGCCAGACCTCCCGGAGGCCGCGGCACAGAGGCAGGACCTGCCGAGCCCCGCTTGACCGGGCTCCTGCCTCCCGCGGAGCGGTCACATCTGCCTGCTGGAGCGTGCCGTGTCTCCTGCCCCCGCGGCCCAGGCCCCGGCAGCAGAAGCTCCTCGAGCCGCATCCCAGCTGGGTCACCCGGCCTGACGGGCCCCGCGTCCCCCGGAGATGCGTCCCTGCCCCGGGAGAGGGGAGTGCTGGCTGCCAGGGCCACGCTCAGCTGGGCACGGCTCAGATGTTTGGAATTAAACCAATAAACGGGCTCTTTTCAAGTGTCAGTTTGGGGCTGGTGAATTAATAGCTTGCTGCTAATGTGCTTTCTCCGCTTCCTCCAGGGACTCGCTTCCTGCTTTGGGATATGTGCAATAAATCACCTGGAGGAAACCCTGGCCAAGCTGGAGGATTTTGTTAGGTCTGATGTCTTCAAGAAATCGGTGGGACTGTTCAGTATCTTCAAGGTAAGGGAGCCAAAGTGCCCCCCCCGACAGCCTGCAGCGAAAGGGACGTGCGGATACAGCGCCTGCTGGAGCTGTGCCCTGGAAAGGAGTTAATTTCCTGCAATTAGCGCCGCGTGGGCACGGAGGAGACCTTGGCCCTCCACAGAAAGGTGGCCAGAGCCTGGCAGCCGGAGCCCTGCTCCTGGAGCTGAGGCTGCTGTGAACGGCTCCGTGGGGACGGGGCGCGTGAAGCCTTTCGGCTGTGGTGGTTAATGGGGCGGTGAGAGCGGCTTCCTAGCACGGCAGCTTAACAGCAGGTCACCAAAATAACCTGGCCGGCATGGCGTGCGAGTGCCTTCCCTGCAGGGCTGCCGTGATTAATGCTGGATGGCAAATGGGGACTCGTGCCTCGGGCAGCGGCGTGCTGTGAGCACAGCCTGCACGCACACCTGATGCTCCAGCAGGGCTCTGGGAGGCACAGCCACCACCGGGATGGGGACTGAAACCACTGAAGGGGGGTCCCGGCTTCCAGGGGTACCTTCAGCTGATGGGCAGAGCCCCAGGAGCCAGCCCTGGGCTCCCCGGCAATTAACTCGCTCGTCCGCTGTAACAGGACCGCAGCGACAACGAAGTGGAGAAAATTAAGAGCACCCTGATCCTCTGCTACGGGTTTGTGGCTGTCCACGCACCCAAGGAGCTGGTGCTGTCCCGGATCGAAGCAGACATCCTGAAGAACATCTTCCAGTACTTTAACACCAAGGTAAGCCGTCGGGATGCCCCCTGCTCCCCAGAGAGGGCTGGGGCAGGCAGGGTGCTGCGGCCAGCCCTGGGAGGAGGCCCTCTGCCGCAGCGTCTGCTCACTCGGGCATTGCCCATGTCTTGTTTTTCAGGTTCTGGGAATAAAGGTAGAAACCAAGGTACAGTGTGAGGCGTTAAATCTGAACTCCTCTCTGCTCTTTCCTGCTGTCTCTGCCTGCCTCTTGCTCTGGGCTCCCCTCAAAAGCAGCCCCAGGCCGCGCTCCCAGCAGCGGTGCCCTGCCCCTGGGGACCCCGGGAGCTGCTGCTCCTCACCCGGGGCTCCACGGGCAGGTCCCCGCTGCTGGAGCCATTGCCTGGAAGTGCCAAAAAGCACAGCAGAGGGAAAGCAAAAATGCCTTTCTGGCAGGACAGGAGGAGTAGGTGACTGTGTCGCTGCAGGGGTGAAAAGCGGAGCCGCCCAAAGGCGGCACCGGCCTCACGCTGCGGCCGAGCTCAGGCACTCGCTGCAGAACCCGAGCCCGTGCCGTGCAGAACCAGAACCCGGCCCTTCCCGGAGCACTCCGGTTCACAGGGACGTGCTCACGCAGGATTTCTACCTGCGCCATGGGAGCTCCTTTGGGGCCGGGTTCAGGCTCTGTGCTCGTGGCTGTGGGCAGCGGGGCCGTGCCCAGGGCGCTCCTGGCTCTGCGCGGAGCGGTGTGCACCCCCTGCCCACGGCAGCCCCCGCCTCCCCCTGCCCACGTTGTGCCGGGGACGCTTGGGGACTCCGGAGACCCAGCTGCAGCCCGCAGAAAATTCCCTGAACTCATTTTCCTGCTTTCCCCCCGGAACAATCATTCAATCAATCAATCGGATATTAAAACGCAGATCGCCGTCCTGGGGAGGGGGGGAGAGGGGGAGCTGTGTTTTTATACGTGCATTTATATATTTTAAAGGCCGAACAACAAAAATGGCATTTGTCATGTTGAAGTTGAGCTGTCAGGCCACGGCCTCCTTCTCCGGGCTCCACTAACGCGTTTTCCTTCTGGGCTCCTGCTGGCACTAACAGCCCCTGCTGTCTCTGTCCCCGCGCGCCGGGCACGCTGCGGCTCGGCCCCCGCCTGCTGGGCTCAGCTGGGCGCGGGGCGCGGAGGGCTGGAACGAGGGGAGCGCCTTTAATTGGGGCCAGGGGCCCTGCCTCAGCTTGTGCACGTCCCGGAGCATAAAGAGGCCTTAATAGCCATTATCCCATTGCCTGGCTGCCAAGGCAGGCTGCCCGCCCCCTGGCCCCGGTGCTCTCCGGAGGCCGCTAATCCCGCAGACGGGCCAGGCCAGGCGGGAGCTGGCGGTGCTGGTGGGCAGGCAGCGTGACCGCCGGTCCCCTGCTCCACGGGTCACAGCCCCCGAGGCTTCCCGGGGGGACACGGAGCCTGGATGTCCAGGATGGGCACTGCCTCCTTCGGGACAAAGAGCAGCGCAGGAGGGCTGCAGGGAGCGGGGCTTCACCTCCCCGAGCTGCCTCTTTGGGGTTTGTGTGCTCGGGGTGCTGCTGCTCCAGGGAGGGACAGACCTTGGGGCACCGTCCCCTGGTCACCCAGAGCCTGTGATGGGGACGAGGAGCAGAGGGGACCCAGCCCACGTGCTGGGAGCTGCACAGACCAGGGCGTCGTGCCCAGCCCGGGCACTGTTTTTTTGGGGGGGACACCGGTGCTGGGTGGGCTGATGAGCTGGGGGTGTGCCGGGAGCCCGGCCTTGGCTTCTCACCCTGCCTTCTGTGCTCAGGACCTGACCTTGAAGCTGTGCCTCATCCGGAGCATCTGCATGATCAGCCAAGCCATCTACAACGGCGGGAAGTGCGGGGACTTCGTCTTCTCCCGCAAAGCTGAGCTCGTGGCCCAGATGGTGGTGAGAGCAAACCCTGCCCGCACGGGGCTGGGCGCGGGGAGCTTGCCCCTGTCCAGGGCAGGCAGGGCGCGGATGTGACCGTCCCCTTGCTCTGTTCCAGGAGTTCATCAAAGCAGAACCCCTGGATGCCATGCGGACGCCCGTTCGCCAGCGGGCGATGGTCACCTGCACTTACCTGGTGTATCCTTCCTCGGGGGGAAACCGGGGCCGCGCTCCCCCGCGGAGCCTCGCCCCGCGCTCCCGTTTGCCCCGTGGGTCCGCTGGCAGTGCTGCACGCAGGCACTCAGCGCAGCCAGGCTCAGCAGCCTGGCTCTCACGGCCGCCAGCTCGCCGCCCTTGGGCTGGGTTCTGCTGGGCTCTGCAGCGGACGTGCTGCAGAGCAGAGCCAAGGGCACCGCGCGCTCCGTTGCGCAAAGCTGACTTCTGCGCCGCGGTTAAAAATACTCGGGCGCGTCACAGCCCTGACACGGATACCGAGAGCGCCCTGCCTGCCTCCGACCCAACCTGCTGCCACCGAGCACGGGGCTGGCTCAGCAGGAATTCACGTTGAATTCGTGCCCCTTCCTTAACCCGCGGAGCAGCGCGCTGGAGCCACAGCTCAGCGACCCCGACCGCACGGAGCTCATCGACACCTGCCTCGCCAGCGTGCTCGCCCTGCCGCCGGACCCCGGGCAGGAGAGGGACGGGATTGGCGGCGATGCCCCCCACAAGGAGGTGCGGGGAGCTGCCCTGCTGCCACGGAGCGTGGCACGGCAGGGTGACGTGGCTTTGTTCGCTCCGAGCGCTGCCTTCACGGCTCTGTGCCTCCCCTCTGCAGCCCGGCCGTGGGAAAGGCTGCTTCCAATTCAGCTGGGCACCTCGGGGGAAGCGAGCCGCGCCATTTCCTCTGCTCGGTTATCTCCTGAAAAGGCCTGGCCCTTCTGCGCGCTGATAGCGAGTGAGAAAATATGCGCTTATCAGCGAGTCCAAATGCTGCTAATAAGAGCGTGAACTCCCTCGAGGGAAAAAATCAAATGATCCTGGAAACCCTGCGGGCTAGAAGGGGCCTTTACATAACCAGCTTTTGAAAGGCTGCAGCTGCTTCTCAGTTGTGGTTGAGTGCTTAATGAATGAAAATAACATGCTGCTAATGAAGTTGTTGCAGCTGCCGGGTGGCTGCAGAGCAGCCCCTGCTCCGCAGGATCGCCTGCTGCTGCTGCGGCTCCTCCGAGGTGAGCTGCGGAGCTGGGCTCTGGCCGTCCCCTGCTCGTGTTTGCAGGCACCTGGCTGAAACGTCGGCGTTAATAACCCTCTTCTCCTCCCCGTCCCCCCTGTGAGGCTTTGTAGTTTTTATTTTTTTGGAGTTTGTCCCAAAATAAGTCCCGGAAGGAAACTATAAGCGTCTTCAAAGGGCTCGTTCAGCCTGGGCTTGCTGGAATTTATCCCCAGGTGGGAGAAGGACCAAGTTCCCTTCTGGAAAGCGTGCTCTGAAGCATCTGTGCTGGTGGGCTCCGCTCTGGCTAGGTGCTGGCACATGGCGCTGATTGCAGCCATGTGGTGCTAACCCTTCCTACGTGCCCCAGTGCTTCCAGTTAAGGTGGCTTTGTCAGACTGGGCCGCGGTCCCTGCTGCCTTTTCCTCCCAACCCAGAGGTGGCTGCATCTTGGCACCCAACATCTCCGTGCCCAGATCCCTCCTTGCATGCCCAGCCTGGCTCTGGGGTGAGGCGTGGAGCTGACGTAGCCTGTAATCAGCCTTTCCTCCCCAGATCCTGTACGGTGACACCCTCGGTGCCCTCAAAGACCTGCTGAAGAGCCTCCTGCAGAGGAACCTGACCCCCCACGGGCTGCAGGACATGTTTGCGGTAGGTGCAGCCCGCAGTCCTCGCTTCTCCGTGTGACACGAGCCCACCAGCCCCTGTCCTCTAGGTGCTGGACATGACCGCGCGCCGTGGGTGGCTGCGCTAAATACATCTTGGCCGTGCAACGCAGAGCTCCTGCTCTCCTTGCTGATGCTTTTCCCCACAGCACTTAGGGCCCTGGATCAAGTCTCACAAGGAGCAGGAGCGCCAGCGCGCAGTCGAGGTCAGCGCTGCCCTGCTGGACTTCTACCTGGGCAAACTGAACGTCAGTGTAAGTGCTCCGACATCCGCCTTCCCGCTGCCCTCAGCCTCGCTGGGATCGGGCTTGGGACCCTCCCGGGGTGGGCTCTGGGCTTCTCTGCGCCCGTGTCCCCCCCCGCCAGCACGGCCGCGGTTGTCTCCCCGCAGACCGTCGTCCCCTTCTACAACCTCGGCGTGCTCATCGCGCTCTTCTCCCCGCGCTGCTCCGACTCCCTGGCCAGCGTTCGCCAGCACGCCGTCGACTGCGTCTACTGCCTGCTGTACATCCAGCTGTGCTACGAAGGTGGGCAGGGGCTGCGCACCCCGGGGCTGGGGGCAGCGTGGTGAAGGGTTTGTGTTTGGCTGGGCGTTGGAAGCGCTGGAGCGCAGCCGGAGCAGGGTCCTGAGCCTCCCTCAGCCTGGCCTTCCTCCTGTCGCCGGGAGAGGTCAGTCCTCCCCTTGCGATGCTGCGAGCGCAGGCACGGAGGGGAAGCGGAGCCGGTGCGGTGCTGGGGGGGATTTTGGCTTGGTCCTGTCGCTGAGAGCAGCGGTTCCCTGCAGGGCAGGCACCTCTGGTCCTTGGCAGCAGCCTCGGTTCCTCAGCTCCTCCCTGGGAGCTGGGCCAGCCGCAGGCAAAGCCCAGCGCTCTGCAGCATTCGGAGGTCCCTTCTGGGCGTAAAGCCTGAGGAAGGCTGTGAGCTGAACGCTGCCTCTGCACGCAGGGTTTGCCCGGGATCACACGGATGAGATGGTGGAGGGGCTGAAGGCTTTGAAGAAAGGCCTGGAGGAGCCCGACTTCACCGTCCTCTTCCATACCTGCCACAACATTGCCATGGTAAGGCAGGGCACATCCGGCACGGCCCCGCTCTCCGCAGGGTGCTGGAGCTGTGGAAGGCTCCGGGCCAGGTCGGTTCCAAACAGCCACGTGGGGCGAGGGCCCCAGGAACCAAACCACTGCGCTCCTCTCCTGCCCTGCTGCACGGGTCTCCTGGGCAGCCCAGGGGACGCTGAGGGCACCTCGCCCTATGGGGAAGCTGCCAGTCCCATTTGGGCACGAGAGTCCTTGTCCCCTCTGGGCACGAGGGCCACAGGGACACCCGTGCAGGTGCTCCGGGGGCGCAGCACCCCGCGGTGCCGTGGCTCAGTGCCTGGTGCGCAGCCTGGGCTCTTCAGCACTCCCAGTGCTGGCATCAAAAATTCCCTTTGTGTGGTTAGTGCGGGAGGTTTCTGCCCTTGCCCTCTACACGCTGATGGGGAGGGCTCTGCCTCAGCCCCGTAAGACCTGCACCGGGGCCCCAGCGTGCTCCGGGATGGAGCCTTGAGCGCATCGTGCTCCTCGTCGGGAGCTGCTGGCTGCAGCTCAGCCCTCGGGGCCCCGCTGCTGGCTGTGTCCGCGTGCACGCCGTGGTTCCTGGTGCCTTCCCAGCGTGGTGCTGGTGTTCGTAAAGCAGTGAGGGGCAGCCACTGCTCCAAATGTGGTGTGCTCGAACCACTGCGATACGAACGACGGGGACAGCATCTGGTGGTGATGGAGGGAGGGTGGCCCCTTCTGTGCGGATCTCCATGGGCGCTGCTCCAGGAGGGCTCGTAGCTGTGGAGGAGCTGCTAATCCCTCTTTGTCCTGGCAGAGCTGCCCTTCCCCACAGGCTGTGGCTCTAGCGGTCATTATTCCTGCCAACCTCGCTACTGATTGTCCCACCCGCGGGTCCGGATGAGACCTGGGGACCGTCCTCAGGGTGGTGGCTGGAGCAGGGTTACCGGCGTGGTTGGGTTGTCTCAGCCCATCCCAGGGGAGCCCCAGGTTGTTGGGGGCAGGCGGCCTCTTGCCTCCAAGGGGGTCGTAGCCTGGCCCTGGCACCAATTTGGGCACCTCATTGACGGGCCTGCTCTGCTCCAAGAGCGACAGAAACCCGTCGTTAACTCCTCTCCCCCTCCTCCAGGTGGTCGGGAAGCGCGTCCCCCCGGACCAGCTGATGAGCCTCCTGCTTGCCATGTTCGAGGGGCTGGCGGACCCCGACAAGAACTGCTCCCGAGCAGCCACCGTCATGATCAACTCCCTCCTCAAGGAGCGCGGGAGCGTCCTGCAGGAGAAGGTGAGCTGTGCCCGGCCTCGGGGGCGACTGCAGTCCTGACCGCTGCCGCTTCCCCTGGGCACGCACGCTCTCCTCCCGCGTCCTCGAGGACCAGGGAGGCCGCGGTGCAGAGGCGGTGGCTGCCGGCGAGGCCGGCTCCGTTCTGGCTCTGGCTCGAGTTGAGGAGTTCAGAGGAGCTCACTTTACCAGAAGAGCTCAGGCTCCCTGTGAAACCTCTGCAAGCTCTGGGGGAGCCCGGGGTTCCTGGCTGGGAAGCCAGTCTGGATGCTTGCAGGGCTTAGAGGTGCTGGACACAGAAGGCTTTTTTGTCTAATCCACTACCTTTAGGGCTAAGCTCCCCCTTTCTCCTGCGGTAATTGGAAACACCGGGTCTCCAGCCGCTCCTCAGGCTTGCTTTTGCACTAGAGCTTCTGCTGAAGTCCCGTTCGCTACCTATTAGCCTCTCCCCGACGTGGGATTGCTCCAGCTTACATGACTCACCTTTTGGTCAGATCCAGTCCAGCCCAGATCCTGAAACCTGAACTGATGCTAAGCCCCGGAGTCCGTGGGGCAGACCCGCGCGCAGCTGGGGCCGGAGTGCTCTGCTGCTCTGCACTTAATCTCTGGAATTTGCTGCCAGGCCTGGTCTGTGCATGAACTTCCTATTGGTCTTAACGTGCGTTTTACAGCCGGCAGCGAGTGCCGAGGTGTCTCCCTGCGTTCGGCTTGAGTTCCTCGTAGGAACTTGCTCGCTGAGCTCCTCTAACCAGCCGCGGGGAGGCTGGGGTTTAGCACGAGCGCCGGGCCAGAGGGCTGCAGCGCAGGGGCTGTGGGCGCACCCTTGTTGGGGCTTCCTTGCCCCGGGGTGCTCGGCGGCGTCACCTGGCTCTGCGTGGCAGGGGGACACCCCGAGGGATCCTCGTCTCGGCCTCGCAGAGGTTCTGCGTGAGCCTTATGAGCGGCGAGGCCTCCCCCAGCCCGCCCGCCCTCCTGGTGGTCTGTCCGCCCCTCGGTCGTCTGCTGAAGCCCCGCTGCGACTGAGGGGAAGGGGGACGCGTCCCCTGTCCGCAGGGGTGTCCCGTGGTCACCCCGGGTGCTCGCGCCTCCTGGCCCTCGGCCGGACGCTGCCATCTCCTCCTCCCTCAGGTGCCCGACATCATGAGCATCATCCACGGCAAGCTGCAGGAGGTGGACGAGGAGCACATCAGGAAGGCGGCCCAGCAGACGGTTTACATCCTGGCCTCCCAGCACAAGAGCGTGGTGGTGTCCAGCCTCCTGGGCAGCGCGCTGCCGTTCGACAGGTACCGCCCGGCTCTGCCGCGGTGGCCCGGCGCCTGCACGTGCTCTCAGTGCCGGGGCTTCGGAGCAGCTTTCACTTAAGCTGCAGCTAATCTTCTGGCTCCTTCCCCCGGTAATCAGACCCTGCTGGAATTTCCTTTGTGCGCTCAAGGATCAGCACGTCCGCTTGCCGCGGGAGCTGCCTTTCCGAGGGCTTGCTGGGCTTAGAGGCGCGAGCAGCGCCAACGAGCGGAGCTGGCCCCCGAGGGCTGAGCACGGCGGGGTGCTCGGTGCTGCTGTACAGAGCAGGCCACCTTGAGCAGAGGCTCTCCTATGCCTCGTTCTGTAAGCCCTGCTCCCTTCCTACCAGGGCAGGCAGCTCGCAAACCGCGCGGGGCTCAGCGGGACCCCTCCAGGTGCCGGTAGTAGAGAGCCCTGAGGGTTTGGGCTGGGCAAGGCGCAGGAGGCACCGACCGTGCTTCCCCTGGCTCGCAGTGCCTGGAGCTGCTGTGAGCCACCCACGGTGGGTCTGGCACCGGGGCTTGCCTCGTTGGCTTGCACCCCCTGGGCTCGCTCTGCCCTGCGGTGAGGTGTTGGCTGCAGGAGGAGCGGAGCCAGGTGGTTCGTGTCCGTGTCCGGCGGCGACGCGCTCCTCGCCCCGGTGTCTGCGCCGCGGGTGACGTGGCCCAGGTGGTGCCCCTCGGAGCGGGGCACCAAAGCAGCTCTCCCCTCTCCTCTCCCATCCAGCCACACGTGTGCCATGTGGAGGTCCCTGGCCGCCGAGCCCACCCTCACCTCGCAGATCCTGGAGCAGCTCCTGGAGAAGGTGAACAGGGACGTCCCGTACAAGGAGAGCAAGTGCTTCCTGCTGGGGAGCGGGTCCGAGCGCATCGCCACGCCGCTGCCCCTGGCCGTAAGTGTCCTGCTGCTGGCCCTGTCCCGTCCCCAGCCCCTCGAGGATGCCGGTCCCAACACCTGGAACGCTTTTTTCATTTCCTTGGCTCGGGGGGGTTGTGCCAGGCGTGGACTCTGGAAATAACGCATCGCTGTGTAATGCCTATTAGAGCTAATCCACAGGCTCGTAAAAAGCCTCTCAGGTGTCCATCCTCAAGGGAGACCACTTTGCATTTTATCCCTTCAGAAAAATAAACCCAGCTTGGCAGCTTTCTAAGCAGTAAAGCAGCTGTGAAAATTTCCTCCTCCTCTGAAGAACCAAACGCAGATGGTACAGGATCGGCTGCGCTGAAAGCGCTCTGTTTTTAACACCCCTGTATATTGTGCCGCGTAATTACGGCTTTACAAATTGGCCGGAATGGGGCTCTGCAAACGCAGGGTGCGTGCTCTCTTCCTGCCCGTAAAACCCGAGCCCTTGGATCTGCTCTGCATCCCCAGGTACGGGCTTCAAGCCTCGCTTCTAACGGCACCCACAGCCGGGCCAGAGCCGTGTTTGGGGTGCGGGGAGCTGATGCCGGTGCTCCGTGTCGGTGCTTCGTTAGGCTCGGGGCTGCGGGAGAGGGAAAAAGCCCTCTTGCTGCCTCACCGGGTTATTTACTAACAGATAGTGGTGTGGGAGATCCCCGCCTAATCCTCGTCTCCCGCGCTCTCTCTCCAGGCCACATGTGCTCTGTATGAGATCATGTCTGCTCCGGAGTCTGGGGCAGCAGTGCTGGGACTCTACGCGCCGCTGTTTGTGACTCTCCTGCTGCGAGTCAGCTGCACCGTGGGTGTTCAGCTACCGAAGAGCCTGCAGAGCAGGGAGAGGAGGAGCAGCAGCCTCGGCCCGGCCCCGCGGAGCCTCCATCCCTGCAGGTACGGGGCGCAGGGCGGCTCTGCCACGTGGAGCCCGGTGTCCTCGCGGTGCCCGCGGTGCCTCGCGGTGCTCCGTGCTGCGGTTTGGGTCCGTTCTGTTTGTTTCGCTTCCTCCTGCGGAACAGCATCTCTAAATTGGGAAGCGTTAAACGAGCCGCTCCTGCGGCTGCAGTTAACCACCAGCTCCTGGGCCCCATTGTGCTGCTGCCCCCGGGGGGCCGGCTCCACGGGGCTGGGCCGGGCGTGCCGGAGGGGGCTAATTTCATCTCGGGTGAGGAGAGGAGCTGCCAACACCAAAGCTTCTGGCTTCATCGAGTCGATGGCATGACTAAGACGTGCTGCAGCCAAATTACTGGCTGCTGAGCAAACACATCGGGGCCACGCCACCTTCTCCGCGCAGACGCAGCCGTGCTGAGCCCGGCGGACGCCTTGTCCTCTGTTGGTGCTTTCGGCCCACGGTGGCCCCGGTGGTCGAGGAGGAGTCCCGGCAGGGTCAGGACCGCAGACGTGGTGCTCAGCCCTCCTCTGCCAACAGGGTGCCATCCTGCCTGGTGCTGGGCTGCGGGTGCCTGGTGGCTGAAGGAGCTGCCTGTGCTGGGCTGGGTGTCTCCAAGGCCGTTCTGTCTCTCTTCTGAACGAGCGTCCTCTGGCTGGGGTGAGCGGGGTGCTTCGGGGTGCTGCTGGCTCCCCCGCTCCGGGGGCTCCTGCCCCAGCCTTGCTCAGGGCCAGCTGGCGCTGCTGCGCGCCGCTGTAAGCACAAGGTTTCAGGCTGCGTAAAATTAGTGGGACCGGCCTTTAACGAGCTCCTTTACAACCCAGGAACACGCACGTAGGGTGGCAGGGATCCCGGTGGCAGCGCAACTCCTTTTCCTGGGCAGGGATCCGCTCGTCCCCTTCGGCTTTGTGCAGGACGGAGCCACGTGTCTGAGCAAAAGCAGCGCTGTAAAAATGGCAAAGGCAGGTGAGAATCGCTGCAGCTGTGAGTGACCTGCTGCAGCCAGGCCGTCGGCTGCGGACACCGAGGGGTGCCCTTGGCTTGCTGCCTGCTGCTCGCAGCCCTGTGCATCCGTCCTCTTCGGAAGGGGGAGCCCGGAGGACGTCTGCAGGGGAGGCTGGGCCCTGCCTGCGGAGGAAGAGGCGGACGTGGCACCCCTCGGCCAGGTCCGAGTCCCGTGCCAGCCATTGATCCGTGTCGCTGCTGCGCACCGTCAGCTCCTGCTCGTTTCCCGCATTGCCTTGGCACCGGAGAGGTGCAAAGCCGTGAGGGCAGAGCCAGCGCAGGGCTGCGGGGCTCTCCCGCTGCGCCGCGTCCCTGTCCCTGGCAGGAGGCTGCTTGGACAGGCTGGCTCCCTGGGTCCCTTCCAGCTGCGGATGTTCGGTGGATGTGGCTCACCCGCGGGGCTGCCGGGCTCCTGGGCACGGGGGCAGCGCGAGCCCCGTCCTGCTGGGGCAGAGGGCACCCTGCCTGCGCCCTGCACGGCTCAGCCGTGGTGTTCCTGCCGTGCTGAGCAGTTCCAGGGCTGCTCTGCTCTCCTGCGCCGGGGCAAGGAGCAGGGCTTGTCCCTGCAGCCCGTGGAGCTGGCGTGGGTGCGAGCGCAATGCTCACACCGCACGCGGCCGCTCCCGTGGTCGGGGGCCTGGTGCAGTGGCTCTGGGGCCGGGCCAGGCACTCGCCCCACACTCGCCCCACACTCGCCCCGTCTCTCCATGCTGGCTGCCTCCAGGGTTGGTGCCCGAAGCAGCTCCGGTGCCCTTGGTGGTCAGCCCTGCCTCCGACAGCTGGTGTGCCGCGGCAGCCCTGGCGGCGTGGCTCTGGGTGCCCTCATCCTGCTGCAAAGAGCGCGGCTGCTCGCGCTTGCTTTAAAGCACGTTAAATCCATGCAGGTGCTGGGGTGAAGGCCGTGAGCGAGGCGGCAGCAGCAGGAGGTGCTGCAGCGTGGCCGGGCCTGCCAGGCCCTCGGTCGGCTCGGTGTCTGGAGGCTCCCCTGCGGGAGGAGGCTGCTCCCTGGTTTGCAGGCTTGGTTTTCTTACAGGCTATTATTAGCCTCGGGGAAAGAAAAAACAAGCCTGGAGGAGCGCACCGAGACACCAAACGCGGTGGCGGGGAGTTAAAAGGGCTCTGGCATCACTCGCCAGTTCCTTTGTCGAGTCCCAAGGGCGAAGGGCTGCGCTTCCTCGCGCCGGGCGCGGCGGCGTGGGCTGTGCTGAGCAACACCCTCCGTCTGCTGGGCACGCGGCTGGGCCCCGCTTCCATCGCGGCAAGCTCGCCGCGAGGGGACTTTTCCAGCCCGGAGATGTGATGAGTGGAAACAGGTTGTTATGCTGGATGGCAGGGCTGCTATCTGATTAGCGTTTTATTTAGACCACATGTTAGAACAGCGTTAAATGAACCTGATGTGTCGGAGGAGCGGGCTGGAGCACGGCTCGCCCCGCCGCCGTTCCTGTGCCCCTGGTGCTCCCTGCGCCCTTGGCGCTCCTCCTGTCCCCTTGGGGCGTTTCGTTGGGGTCTTCACGCAGAGCCCCGGGCCCGGAGCGGACACCCCTGCTTCCTCTGTGGCTTTGGGTTGCGCGTCCAGAACTGTCTGTTCTCGTCGCGCTCTTCCCCGTTAACGACTCCTGGAAAAGAGGCACGGGCAGATCCCAGCCAGACCCCGCACCAGAGCCGCGAGCAGGACTTCAGGAAACTTGAAGCAACTGGTTGCCTCCCAGGGAAGGAGGCGTAGGAGCCAGGAACCGCCGCTCTTCCTCCAGAAGCGTCTGGACTACAGGCAGCACTCGGGACGCAGACCAGGACACGCTCCGCTGTTGCCGTGGCCGCTCCTCCGCCGTTCGGGCTGGGCGAGCCCGCGTGCCCCCCGGCCGTGGCTTCAGTTCCCATCCATGGGACTCCGTTGATCCCGAGAGCCTTTGGGGTGCAGGAGCCCATGGGTCCTGCGGTGAGAAAAGCTGACGTGCTGGCAAGAAAACGGGTGGGAGTCAGCAGCTCCTGGGTACCCAGGTCGCCGGCAGCACCGGTGCAAGAAGGGGAGAGCCCCCATCGTGTCCCTGCAGCCCGCGGGGAGGCGGCCTCCTTCCTCCTCTTCCTTCCCCATCTCACCACCGAGCAGGGCAGCCAGCTTGGTCCAGGGCTTGCCGGGTGAAGCAGGCGGCTCTCGGGGCCGCAGGCAGGTAGCTGGGGCCACGTGTCCGCGAAGTCACTGCTGATGGATGGAGGGGGAAGAGGCTTTGTCCAACGCGCAGAGAAAAACGGCGAGATGTGAAATTCCAGCCTCGTCCCAGGAGCTGGTTACAATATCAAAGCGATTTCCTGCCCGCGTTTTGAGTTCTGAGTCTCCGTGATGCTTAAATGCCAAAGAGAGATGGTAAAGGTGAACACGATAGCTTGGCAGGAAAAGGGGTTTGGAAGACACAGGCTTTTGTTGGAAGGGAAGGAAGCGTCTATAGGACACCGTGGAAAAAGCAGAGCTTGCGAGCGCTCGGGCCGTCTGTCCCGCAGGAGCCGCCTCGCGCCGCGGTGGCTCGCTGGCCCCGGGCTCCCAGCCCCGGTGCCGTGAGGCCGAGCCAGGAGCTCGTGGGGAGGCTCGAGGTGAGCAGGGGCTTGGCTGGGTGATGCCCCCCGAGAGCCAGCGCCGGGCTGGGGCCGTGCCCTCGCCTCGTCCGTAGCCAGAGAGGTGGCCAGGGGTGCTGGACGCTGGTGGTGCTCGGGGAGGGTTCCTGCCTGCCCTGGGGGCACTGAGAGCACGAGGATGGGCAGAGGTACGGGCACAGACCTGCTCAACGCCAACACGGGTTGTTGCTGCAGCCCGTGCAGCCTCTGCAGGGCCGTGCTGCTCCGATCGTGGGGGGTGGTGGTCCCTGGGAGTGGTGGTCCCTGGGGGTGGTGGTCCCTGGGGGTGGTGGTCCCTGGGGTTTTGGCTGCAGCAAGGAGGCACCGCAGGCAGCAGCAGGTCGGGCTGGCTGCCCCTAAACACGGGCTGAAGGCTCCTGAGGTCCCTGTGTCTGGGCTCGCGGGCACTGCAGGCAGGGCTCCTCCGTGTACCGGCAGGTTGGTGCGGACAGATGGCGGGGGATACTCCAGCCTAAGGTTTTATTTAATGAGTAGTTAATTCCTGGTTGTCCTGGAGCCTTCGTGGTGCAGGGATGCTCAGAGCTGGCGGAAGGACTCTCCTCCACCAGGGCTTTGCACAGGGCTGAGCGAGCTGGCTCAGTACGTGATGGAGGTCCTGCCTCTCCGTTTCCATCACTGCCGGATCCAGCTGGCTGTTCCTCCGTGGGTGCCTCTCTGGGGGCTCTCCGGGTGGGTTTTGTGGTGCAGACATCAGGCTCGGGCATCGCCCCGTGCCACCGTGCACGGCCGTGAGGGCAGCCTGGGGCCGGGCAGCTTCCGCTGGGGCTCACGGCGGGCGCTGGGTGGCTGCAGATGGAGAGGGCCTCGAGCTCTGAGCACGGGAAGTGTCCGTGCCGAGGAGCAAAGCAACCCTGCTCTGTGCTTGTCTCCTTTCCTGCTCCTGGTGCGTTGCCTGGTGCTGGGCTTTGGCCCTTGGCGATGCTCTGCTCGGCGAGCACATCCTCGAGGCACTTGTCCCCGGGGAACCCCAGACCTGGCCGCAGTGACGGGTGCTGACGAGCGCGGCGCTCCAGGTCCGGCTGTGGTGGGGTGTGTTTTCCATGCGTGCGGTGGGTGAGCGCTTATTTTCCGTCGTCATTCCCAACTTTGGACTCGGGAGAGCGGAGATCGCACGTCCCGCGTTAAGGAAGGCCGGGGTGTCCTGCCGCACAGCCCCGGGGTGCCCGTGCCCCGCAGCCCTGGCCCTGCACGTCCCTGTCCCTCGTCCCCGCGGCCCTCTCCTTCCAGAAGCCAAACCAGCAGGCGCCCGAGTCGTAAGCTGAAAGACCTTTGTGTCGAGACGCCCTTCCTAAATCATGTTTTCTTCGTGTGTGTGGTAAATACATTCCTCTTGCTCATATTGAAGGCTAAGATTTATCCATTACTTATATTTGTTTTGTTTTGACAGGATAATGTATGGTTCCCATATGTTGCTCTGTGCTCGCAGCAAAATAATCCCTACCTATAAAATATTAATGCAAAAAAACCCCTCCTTAAAGCAGTTCTGGACTTCTTTACTTTTCAGC
Source organism: Nettapus auritus (assembly GCA_011076525.1). Lineage (NCBI taxonomy): Eukaryota > Metazoa > Chordata > Aves > Anseriformes > Anatidae > Nettapus > Nettapus auritus. The sequence continues at coordinate 150,149,091 of CM021766.1, forward strand.
CTATTGTCTTGGATCGCTTTAATGGCAAATGTCACGGTGCAAATGGAAGTAGCAGCGAGTTACGGGTTTGTCTCGCTCCAGCTGAAGCCCGCTCGGTCCTCGGGTGCCTCCGCACCGGCCCCGTGCCGCGCTCGCCCCTTCGGCCGTGGGCGCCTGGTGCTGCGGCAGCCCGGCGTGACGGCGCGCTGCTTCTCTCCCCAGCTGCGCCGTGGAGACGCTGAAGGTGATGCTGGCCCGGGGCGGCAGCGAGGCGGTCACCGGGGCTGTGGGCAGCGCCGGCGGCTGGGACCTGATGGCGAGTCCGGAGAGGCACCACGACGGCATCGCCGTGCTGGCCGGGTGAGACGCGCCGCTGCTGCTCCTCCGGCACCGGTGGTGGCGTGGCCGCGGGGACCGGCTGCGCCGCGTCCCGGGGCAGCTGCGATGCTTCACGTGCAGGGTCCCCGGGGGTTCCCGGGGGTCAGGGTGGGACCCCCGGTGGGGTGACCGGGCCCGGGCCCCGTGCGCTGGAAGCAGCCCGGGCGGGGGGTGACTCACTGTCGGCCTCCGTCTCGCCCGACGCCTGGAGGTCAGAGCGGGGGGAAGCGCTCGTTACTGGTGTGCTTGGCCCCGGGACTCGCTGCTGGGGAGGCGGGAGCGTGGCCGGGCGCCAAGGGCTGAGCAGCGGTGCCGGGAGCGCGGTCGGGCTGGAGGCAGCCGATGGCTCAGCTGCCTGTGGGCCGAGCACCCCACGAGTCCCGCTGCCTGGTGCTCATCGCCCCAGCTTGCCAGGAGCTGTGCAGCAGCGTGTCGGGCTCATCAGCAAAACCTCTGCCGGTCTCGGCTGCTTTGATGAGCTCGTCGAGGCCGTGCCCTTCTAACGAAGGTGTGACGGATACTGAACGGCCTTGGACGGATTTTCTTTTTTCTCTGGTGCCGCTGAAATGCCCCCGCGGTTCCCCAGGTGCTGCAGCAGCACCCAGCCCCTGCAGACGGCCGGGTGCGGGCTGGACATCCCCTGCCTGCCCTCCCCGTGGCCGCTGCCCGGCCCCGTGCAGGCAGTGGGGCCGTGCTGGCACAGGAGCGCCCGCAGGGACGGCCCCGGCCCCGGTCCCGATCGGCGCGTCCTGGTTCAGCTCGGGACTCCGCTGTCCCTCCACCCAGCGCAGTTAATAGCTCTTGGACGGCTGAGGAGGAGACGACCGGTTTGGGATTTTCCAGCGTTCACAAAAATGCTTTATTGAGCCTCCCGAACGCTTGCGTGTCTCATCCCAAACAAAACCCGTCCCTCCTGGCCAAGCTCTGCTGGAGCAGCCGCTGCGGCCGCGGTGCCCGGCGGGGGCTCGGAGCTGGGTCCCCCCCGCGGCTCGTCCCCAGGCCGGGCGGTGGCAGGAGGGAGGTGGTGCTGACAGGCCGTGCTGTGCCTGTCCGAGCTAGGCATGAGCCGAGCTGAGGGCAAGAGATGCTTCGCTGCCCACTCACCGATGCCCTGTGGTGCAGGGCTCGGTGCCAGCGCTTCACCGCGCTCTGCTTGCGGCTCCCTGGGTCTGTGGGCACAGGAGCCTGCTCCGAGCACCCCACGGTTCCAGGCCACCGATGAGCCCGGTGCTGTAGATCTGGGGGCTGGTTCGTTCCCAGCACCGAGTTCCCTTCCCCTCGCTGCCGAGTTTTGCGCCGTGGGTTTGCGGGGCTGAGCCCGTCGCGGTGTGGGTGACGCGGTCCCTTCTGTCCGCAGCGCCATGGCACGCCACGCCGGGCCCAGGCTGCCCCTGATCGTGAAGAACCTCATCCCGACGCTGAGCAGCGTGTTCGACAGCCAGCGGATCACCACCACGGCCTTCTTCGCCGAGGTGAGCAGGGGAGGTGGCTGCTCCTGTCTGTCCGTCCGTACCCGGCTCCGGGCAGGAGGCAGCGGGGCCGTGCCTCCGCTGGCGGCACGGCGCAGCCGCGAGCTGTCCTCCTCGGCTTCCCAACCCTCTGGCAGAGGGGATGGCAGAGAAGCGCGTGCAGGAGTCCAAGTCTTAACGCATCACCGCAGTGAGCCAGCAAGCCATAACTCCCTCCTTACGTACCACCTTAAGGAATGAGGTGACTCAAGTCCTTTCCTCTGGCGCAGGGCAGCGCGGCCAGCAGACGGTAACACTAGCTGCGCGCACATACCACCTTAAAGCCCTGGGCCACTCGAGGAGTGTTTGTTACATAAAGGAGCACCTTATGCCAACAATGCAGAACTATATCCCTGCTTATAAACCACCTTTTAAATTCTCAGCTGCTTAAGCAGCCTGGGATTAAGGCACTGTTTTTATTTTCTGTTTGGCTGGGGGAGCTGACGGCCCTGCTCTTGGATCCCGGCCCAGAATCTGCTTTAGTTTTGGAGTGTGGTTGGCTCTCTGCATCCTTAAAGGGTTTAAAATAGCAGTTTTGCCTCACCATGGAGCTGGAGGGGAAGGAAGCAAATGCCTGTGTCTCCCTCTCTCAAAACTGATGAGGTGAGAGCTCAGTCCCTTTTCTCGCAGCCGTGCCAGTGACGGAGATGACAGAGTGGAAGCGAGGAGGGGAACGGCCACGGGGCTGTGGCAGTGGGGACCTGCGGCACCGGGCAGCGCAGGGCTGGCGTGCTGCAGGCTCTGTGCCTTCAGCCCGCTGTGCCTTCAGCCCCTCCGCAGGCTCTGGGCAGAGGTGCGGAGCGCTGCCCTGGGATGCCCCGGGTTAAGGGGCTGTTTAAGGGTCTCCGTGCCAGCCCCGAGGGCAGCTCTGGGGTGCTGGCAGCCCCTCGCTTGCAGCCACCAGCTCCCCCACGTCGGGCTGCGGGTGCCGCAGGGTCCCCGGGGCTCCCAGCATCTCCCCGCAGGTTGCCGAAGCCCAGCACCAGCCTGGAGCAGCCCCCGGGAGCCCCCGCTGAAGCCTTCAGCCGCCTCGCAGGTCGTTAACCCCGGCGTGCCCCTCCTGCGCTGGGCTGGCGCCGACCCTGCCGCTGCAGGCAATTAACGGCCTCCCCAATTAGCGGCCTCCCCGGCTCCTGGGGACGAGCCCGGTGCTGTTCCTTGGATCCTGTCCACGTCCACGCGTGGCTCTCCCCGCGGCCCCGGTGGTGGGGTCAGGAGGAGAGCAGCCCCATCGGCTCCATCCGGCCGGGGGTCCTCAATCACCCCTCTGACTCCGGCCTCTGAGCGCTCCCTGGCTGTGCTGCCTCATCCATCCCCGGGGGTCCTGATGTGTTACAGATCACCGCAGGTTCCCCACATCCGAGCACCTTGTAGGGGTATGAGGGCTGCCCCACATTTATGTCCGGATGACCTGAGCATGGAGCTGGGGGCTGAGAGAGCTGGGGACAAACCGAGTCTGCCCTGGGCTCTTTGTTAGCGTGATGGAATAAGAGCACCCCAGACGGGGACTTCGGCTCCCTCGTGGTTTGAGGGGTTCCTGTTCCTCTCTCCTGCTTCAGCTCCTTAACAGCAACGTGGTGAACGACCTGATGCTGCTGGAGCCCCTGATGGATAACATGACGGGGCGGCAGAAGGACCCCTGCATGCTGGTGCGGATGCTGGCTCTCCGCGGGCTGGGCAACATCTCCTCGGGGTCACCGGAAAAGGTGAGCGCAAACTCCGTGGCACGCTGCCCGAAAGCCCTTTGGGGCAGCCCCCGGCTGCTCGGCGATGTCTGTAAAAGCCTGGTGTGGAGGAGAGCGTGGCAGCCGTGGGGGGACCGGCTGGCCCGAGCAGGGGGCGCGCTGTGGGGCCGCCCCCAGCAGCAGCACGCCTGCGGGAGACGTGTCGGCCCGTTGCCCTTTCTGCTTCCTGCTGCTCTGGTGTCTTTACCAGCTGATAAATGGATCCTTAAACGCAGTTATCTCCTGTCCCGACGGTGGGATTCAGGCAGGCCAGAATTAGTTTTCCAGATCTCCGAAGTGCTGTGCTCGGGGCAGCTCATGCCGGAGGCGCGTCCGCTGCGGTGCGGGGACGGGATGCTCCGAATCCGCTGCTTTTTGCTGGGGACCTGCAGTCACGGCTCCGTCCCACGAGGCTCCGGGTTCAACCCTGGCTGGGAAGCGGCTGCTTGACCCCGTTCCTGCCCGGCAGGCGTGGGATTGCTGCAGTGCGTCCTGCACCGGGCTCTGCCCACCTGGTCCCCAGCAGCAGCAGCGTGGGGCTTGGCGGGCGTCTGCTCTGTGCCGTGCCAAACCCCGGGAAGGGGTCGCGGGCGGGCCAGCCCCGGGCAGACAAATACACCCCTGTGAGCTGCCACGAAAATACAAGCAGCTGCTAAAAACACTGTTCTTGCTTAGCTGGGCAGAGCTGCTGATAGCGCCCGATGCTCTGCGCCAGCCGCTGAAGGCAGCGGTTGGGAAGCAGGAAGCCGGCAGCGCTGTGAGGATGAGGAGGGGGATGAGGGCTGCGGTGAGCCTGGTACGATGCAGATGGGAGCAGTGGTGATCTGTTGCTGCCTTCCCTGCTGCATCCGGCAGGAGCAGAGCTCAGTGTATCCGGGTTTCCCACATGCCAGGGTCCTGGAGAACTGTCCCCATGTCCCTGGGGTAGTGCCCCCCAGATCTGCAATCAGCTGGGAGCAGGGTGGCTGCGTTTCGTCTTAGTGCTGCAGCTGCTCCTTCCCTTAGCTGCTAGGGCGACCTGGAGCGATGCCGACCTGGCGTGGCTGGGTGGGCTCAGGGGACGGCAGTCCCTTTTTCATATCCCCGTGGCACGAGGTCGCGACGCGTTGTTCGTTCCCAGCCGCGCTCCGTGAGCTGCACCGGATAGCGCGGCCTGATTTGCAAAGCCGAGCGCTCAGAATTAAGCGATGGCAGACTTGATGTGGCTTGTGCAAACTTAATTTCCCCCTTTGCTGCGTGTGCAACGGCTCTAATTAGGCAGCGAAATGCTGCGCCGATCGCTCCAGCGGGAGGGGACGCGGTGCCTGCGGTGAGCCGATGCCGCGTGCGGTGGCTGGCCTGTGCCGAAGACGCATTGCGCTCGGCAGCTGTGATTTAATTTAATTCCAGCTCCTTCTCGCCGGAAGTGAGGGTGAGGCAGGAGCTCGCTGCTTGGGGACGCTGCACTTGGCTCGTCCTGCCTTAGAAATCACCCCGGGTTAGCCAGCCGGGTCCCTCGCCTGGTGCCATGCCACGACGTAGGCACGACAGAGCCCGTCCTGGCCCCTGGGGACGGCCGAGCCGGGCCGTGTCCGTGCCAGGCTGCCCCACAGTGAGCACTCCTCTCCCCGCTGCCCTTGCAGGTACGGAAGCACGGGGCCAAGCTGCTGGCGTCCATGGTCAACGGCATGGACGACAAAGACGACCCCCACAACCTGGTTGCGCTCGAGGCCATGTCCAGCCTGTCCAAGCTCCTGGATCACTTGGAGGAGAGAGACATCCAGTCCATGCTCCTCCACATTGCCATCAGGATCCGACCCTTCTTTGACAGCGTAAGGGAGCCTGGGGGACAGAGCTTGTGCCTTTGTCGTGCCTAAATCGTCCGATGAGCCGGGGCACGCCTGGCAGATGGGTGTCTGGGGTTCCATCTCCGGTGGGCAGCAGGGTCCAGGTCTTCAGTGCCCCCCGGTGTCCCCTGCCATGGGGCTCCGGTGCAGGCAGTGGTTGGAACTGGGGGTGTAGGGGCAGGGGGCTGTGCCGCTGGGGAGTCAAAGGGGCGAATTCACACCCCGGTGGAGTTCCCTGAGCCCTGCTCGTCCCCTGCCCGCAGGAGCAGCCCGACCTCCGCCAGTCGTCCATCGTGCTCTTCGGCAACCTGACCAAGTTCAGCGAAGACGACTGCGAGGCTTTCTTCGAGCAGATCCTGAACGGGCTGGTGACGCTGCTGCTGCACCTCCAGGACCCCAAGCCTGAGGTTGTCAAGGTGAGAGCCCCGTTGCCTTCCAGTGGGCACTTGGGAGCCCCCCGGCGTGGGGTACCTGGGGAGGCCACGGGGCGCTGAGCCCCCCGGCGCACGCCGCAGCCTCCCCCTCTCTGTGCCGCAGGCCTGCAAGTTTGCTCTGCGCATGTGCGGCCCCAACATGGGCTGCGAGGGGCTCTGCGACATGTTCCTGAACCACCTGCGGGAGGACAGGAGCCTGCACTACGGGGAGTTCATGAACAACGTCTGCAAGCACCTGGTGAGCGCGGCCAGAGCCTGCGGGGCTCGTGCTGGGGCTGCCGAGTGGGGTCCTCGGGGTCCTGCCCAGCGCCCCTGTGTCCTTACCGGGACGTTCCCCCTCCCAGCCCGGTGTCCTGGGTGATGCTCAGCCCACCCAGCACCTCTGGGCTTCCAGGAGACGGTGCCGGTGCTGCAGGCAGCCGGCCTCGTGCCCGGCGTGACTCCTCTCCTGCCGCTTCCCCCCCAGATGCAGAGCTACCCGGAGATGCTGAACCGCCTGATTTTAACCAACCTCTTCTACTTCAAGAGCAACTGGGTGGACATCAGGGCGGCTGCGCCTATGTTCATTGGTAAATCCTGCTCCCAAGCCTCCTGGGTGCAGTGTGGATCTCTTCCCGAAGGCTGGACGTGGCCGCTGGGGGTGTCCTGGGGGGGAGGCGTTGGGTGCTCGCTCCGCAGTGCGTGCAGCATCTGAAAATCATGAAAGCCCACGGCCAGGGCACACGTGGGTTGGGCGAGCACACACCAGAGGCAGCTCCTGCAGCAGCAGCGGCCTGCCTGAGGGCTGCACAGACCTTAGCTGGACCTAGACCAGCTCATCCCATCACTGTAAAGATTTCCAGGCTCGGCCTGCGGATGAGGTTACGGTGAGGTGAGCAGCGCGTGTCACTGCTTTATGGGCCAGAAGTGCTGCCTCAGCCCCGCGCTGTCAGCTCGGAGCCGTGGCTGTGGCTGAGCCGTGTAACAGGGCAGGTGGCTCGAGCAGCAGTCATCCAGCAGTGCTGCTCCGTGCCCCGACCCCTGCTGTAGCTGCCCTGGGGATGCGTCCTGCACCAAGGGACATCTGGGGCTGCTCCGAGGCTTCACGTCTCTGGAGCTCCCAGTTCCTTTCTGAGGATGGGGGTAGCAGCCAGCCTTGCTCTTACCCATGTAATACTGCGTGTAATTACCCATGTCATACTGCGCGGGGTGTAAGGTGGTGCTGCTTTCAGAGGAGACCTGGGCTGCGCTGCAGGCAGATGTGCCCAGAAATGATTTAAGTGAGCTGCTGGAGGTGCAGGGGGTGGAGGTGCAGGTGGGAGCCTCCTTAGGGCACAACATATACGTGGGTCCGATCTGAGCCCTTGTTGCTGACTCTGCACGAGTGACCCGGTGCCCTGTGAGCCTCTGTGACCTCCTTCATCGGAGTTGGGGGTTCCCAGTGGGGTGCACACCAAGCCCTGACGCCGAGCTTCTTCCTCAGGCTTCCTCGTGCTGCACGTGGACGAAGACCACTGCCAGCAAGTGGACCTGGACCAGCTCATCTCGGGTGAGTCGGTGCCTGCGGCTCCCAGCAGCAGGGCAGGGGCTGGGGGTTGGAGCTGGAGCCCAGCCCCATGAGTTCGGGCTCCCCAGCGTGGGGCTGTGGCACGGGCAGCACCGTGGGCCCCCCAGGAACAGCAGCTCGGGGCCTCGAGGCCATCACAGAGGGACGGGGTTGCGATGGGACCCTGCTCCCCCCCAGATGTGCAGGGATCCAGGGGGACTCGTGAGGGCACGGGGCATGGAGCTGCGGCCAGGATGAGCCCAGCACCTGCAGCCACAGGGGACCACCGGGGCTGGCGAGTGAAGGCGCTGCCACAGGCCAAGCTGTTGGCACGGGGATGCCGCCGCAGGAGCCGTTCGCAGGCTGGGGGCAGCGGGGTGAGCGGGTCCCGGGGCCGAGGCTGCAGCCCCTGAGCCCCGACCCCGCAGCACGGCCCCGGTGCTGGCCGCGGCACCGGCCCCGGGCACCGCCTGCGGCTCGCGTGGCATTTGCAGCGGCTTAGCGTAAGCAGGAGGGGACTCGCAGCGTTTGTTTGCAATGTGTTAACTGTTAAAAGGCAGAGCTGAGGCTCGTTACGAAGGGCTAATAAAAAGTCAAATTGAAGCTGGTGGCATTTTGGAGCAGAGTTAAGTAATTTTCCTGGATTTCAGGGATTTTTTCCCTGTCACTAGTGACCTCATAGTATATAGTAATGCATGGAAACTTTTGGATTGTTCCAAGAGAGCTTAAAAAACACTAAAAAAGGAAAAACTATCTTTCCGTTGGCTCCCTGAGCCCTTCCAGAAGAAAGAGGCCTGTCTGTTTGAAACAAGTGAAAGATAATCTGCGTGTGTGTGAGTAATAGCTGGAGTGAGCAGGCCTGGCTTGGGTTGCGCGAGCTTCCCGTATTGAGTGGATTAGTGGAGCGGGGTCCGGGGGGGGGCTTCGGGCTCTCAGATTTACAGCCCGCCCCGGGGCACCCCCGCGGCCGGGACGTTGAGGCAGGAGGATGCCGCGAGCAGGAAGCGAGCTGGCACATAAATCAGGGGAGCCTCGCTCGCCGCGGGAGCGGGGGGATTTGGAGGGAGGCGAGGGCTCTCCTGCGCCGGGTAAACAAGCTACTGGAAAAATATTATTATACTTTTACTGCTAGGAAAAACTACCTGGACTGTTTTCTTACTACCGGGAGCTGTTCCAGGCATTAGGAAATCGTGCTGATAGGGGAGGCTTGGCCCGGCGAGCGTCTGCACAGCCGCGCGGACCCGCGGAGGCTCGGCACCTGGCTCCGGCCCCAGACCCCCGTGCTGGGGCCCTTCCCCTCCCCGGGGTGCTGCAGGATGGGCCCCCGGGTCGAGCCCTGACCCCGCGCCCCAGGGCAGGGCCCGGCCTCAGTGCCGTGGGCTCCTGGGGGGCATCCCAAGGGGATTTAGGGTGCCTCTGCCTCCCCGGGCATGTGTGAGCTGGGGAAGGGGCTGCTGGGGAGCCCCAGGGGCAGCTCTGGGGCCTGAGCAGGATTTCCCCCTCCCTGTGCCCCGGAGGAAAGCCAGGCTGAGGCTTCGCCCCAGGCACGGTCCCAGCCTGGGGCCGGGGTGAGCGGCCGTGCCCCCGCAGCCCCCCTATGTCCCTGCTCTGCTCCTTGCAGCCCTCAACCTGCTCCTGAAGGACCCCGTCCCCGCCGTCCGCATGAAGGTGGCAGAGACGCTGGGCCGCCTCGTCAGGATCCTGTGAGCCCCGGCTCCACCGCAGCAATAGTTGGGCGCGCTCCTCGCCACGGGCACTGCCACGTCTTCCCCCATCGAGCACGCGCCCGGGGCCCTGCTCGCCCTCCTTCGCGGCAGCTCCATCGTCTTCCTCCGCTCTCCGCTGCCCACGGGAGCCCGCCTGGCCCAGTGCCTCCACCGCTCCCCCGCAGGGCCTGGCTCAGCCGTGGCCCCGTAGCACCCAAAGGACACGAGGGACGAGGCTCTGGGGCATGGAGGGGCAGATCCCGGAGGGAAGGGGCTTGCAGCGTCCCCGAGCCTCCCCGGCTCCCCTCGCAGCTTCTACGCAGCCGGGACGGAGCCCGAGCCCTCCCCTGCCTCCCCCTCGCCCCCCCTGCTGCTCCCCCATGCTGTACGCAGGGCCCTGCCTGCCCCCGGGGCCCCACTCGATGAATGTCACTGTCCTCTCAACACCCGTGTACATAAACTTATTTTTAAATAAAGCTCTTCGCTCCTCAAGGCCCCGTGCTGTGGGAGTCGTTGCAGGGTGAAGGTTGGTCCAGCTGCGCCCCGCTGCTGCCTGGCTCATTAGTCGGGATGTTAATGAGATCGGAGGGATGGGGTCTGGGTAGGAGCCCCGTGGGTAATACCTCGTAGTACATGTCCTAGCCCTGTCCAAACATCTGAGCACCCAGAAGTGCGCTGTGTGTCCGGCAGGGCTTGCAGCAGCAGCGTGAGCCCTGCTGTCAGTAGGGCTCAGAGTGAACAAGCCGGGGCTCGGAAGGGCTCCAGGGAGAGAGGCAGCAGTGCTGCGGGCCCTGCCCTCCAGGGCTGGGGTAGAGCCTGCCTGGGGCTTTTTGGGGGGCCTTTCCTTACCCGGGGCCTGGCAGGGCCCAGCAGCACTGGGGGGCTCAGGTGTTTGCTGCTTGTGTGACGGCACATTTCCTGCCCCCCCTGCCCCCACTTCCTGAGCCCCCTCTTCCCCTTGGGCTCTGTGTGCGCGGAGAGGCTGCGCCAGCCTTGGGGGGGACAGGACAGGGGCCCGGCCTTCTTCCACTTGTTCCTTCTCCAGTCCTGCTGTGTGCAGGGTCAGGCTCCGGGCTCATTGGCCCCAAGTGGGATCCTTGCATCAGGCTCAGTGCCAGCTCCAGCCCAGGGCCCTTCTCTGGGACAAGCCTGGGTGCCGGGGGTCCCGGGGGCCGTGCAGGCAGCCCCCCCCCCCCAGCCGTGGAGGTTCCCGTCCGGTTTCCCCGGCCCCGCACGGCGGCCGTGGCCGTCCTGGCCCGCGGCCAGCGCTGAGCTCATGCACGGGATGAGCTCACGGTGGCTGCGGGACCGCGGGGTGCAGAGGGCAGCACGCGGGGGCTCCTCCGCCGGGACCACGCTGGGGGGAGCCCCCGGGATGGGGTGGGATGCGGGGGGACCCCGTGGGGGCTGGCTGCTCGCCGTGTCCCTGCTCCGGGGGGGTGTGTGGGGCTGCTCTGGCTGCTGTGCTATGGGGTGAAGGGATTTGGGGGGCACACCACCACCTCTGCTGCATGGCCCCAGCCCAGGTGCTGCCGGGTCCCCGGGGACTGCAGGTGGTGGGAGCAGCCTGGGGCCCCGGGGCCAGGCCAGGCGCTGCTGGCAGCTGCACCAGTGCGGGAGGTGGTGGCGTGTGGCATCCCCCCCCCTTCCCCAGCCAAACCTGACCACAGTGGGGTGCTGGGGACTGGGGCAGTGGGATTTGGGGAGTGGGCATAGAGACCTGGAGAATGCTGAGGGCTTCATCCTGGCTTCTGCCCCGGCTTCACCCCGGGGGAATGGTTCTGGCCCTGGGGCGAGTGCCGGGACGGGCAGGGACAGCGAACACCACGAGTGCTCCAGGGAAGGCCGGAGGGCACCGTGCTGGCTGGGGGAGGCAGCAGCACCGAGCAGGTTTGGGGTGGCTGCACGTCCCCGTGGCCAACGCAGGCCGAGCCAGCAATGCAGGACGAAGTGACACAGGTCTGTACCCAAAAAAGTTTAATAATAAAGCCCCCCCACCCCCAGGAGTCTGTGTGCTGTGTTCCCAGCAGAGCGCGGTGGGGCCGGCAGTGCCCTGCAGGGTGCCGCTGTCGGGGCACGGGGTGGGGGCACGCTGGCACCAGAGAGCAGCTACGTGAAGAGCCGGACGGTGCCGTCGGCGCCGGAGGAGAAGACCCAAGGCTGGGTGGGGTGGAAGAGCACATCGAGGACGCCCAGGTCCAACGTCAGCGCGTGGCCCTTCAGCACCTTGACGGGCACCAGCAGCGGGTTCTGCAGCAGGTCGCTGTGCGGGAGGAGACGGCTCAGCGCGGGGCTCTGCCTCCCTCCGGCCACCTCCAGTCACCCCACAAATGCTGCACACCCCCTCCCACCTCCCCAACCCCGAGGTGTGGGGCAGCCCGGCACCCCCAGCCCTGCGCTGCCCCAGGGTTGTGGGAGGACAGGGGAGCAGACCCCAAAGCCCCGGGACTCCCCCACGCACTTGTAGACCATGCCGTGGCACACGATGACGGTCCCGTCGTCCGAGCCCGAGGCGAAGAGCGGGTAGTGCTTGTGGAAGGCCACGCTCCTCAGCGCTTTCTTGTGGTGCCTGCAGAGACCGAGCGCCGTCAGGGCGAGGGGAGGGTGCCCGCTGCAGCCCTGCGCGCCGCCAAGCTTCGCACACCCCACGGGCTCCATCCTGCTGCCAGTCCCAGGACAGGGAACAGCCCCCGGGAAGGGGCCGTGGGGCGCGGGCAGGTTCCCGGGGGACCTGGGCAGGGCTGGGGCTCACCGCAGCAGCTGGTAGGGCCTGGTGGAGAGGTCCAGGTCGAACCAGGCCAGCTTGCTGTCGTAGCTGCCGCAGATGACGTTGTCGCCTGTTAAAAAAGGGGGCGTTGCTGGGGCATTCCAGCACCCAGAGCCCCGGGGCTGCTCCATCCCGCGGGGGCGGGCAGGCCACGTACCTCCGGGGTGGATGGCCATGCTGGACACCCACTTGCAGTTCGACATCAGCTTCTTGGTGAGCTCCTGCTTGAGGAGGTTGTAGACGCGGACGTAGCGCTGCGTGGCCACGAAGAAGTAGGGCCGGATGGGGTGGAAGAGCACGCACTGCACCAGCCCCTTGCTCTTGCGGAAGGGGTTCTGGCTCCAGCGCTTGCTGGTCTGGTGGATCAGCACTTGCATGTTGCTGTTGTCAGACACGACGGTGGCGAAGTAGTCGCCCTTGCCGTGCCAGGTCACCTGCTTGAGGGCCTGCGGGGAGCAGGGTGGGAGACGGTCACGGGTCGGGGCCATCAGCGGGGCTGACGCCCACCACCCCACGGCCCCTGCCCACCACCCCACGGGCCCAGCCCTGCCTTGCTGTGCTGCACGGTCAGCCGGACGCCTTTGCTGTGCTCCTCGATGGTGGCCGCGACCCACTGCACGGGCTGGACCCGCTCCTCCTCGGGCGGCACGTAGGACTCGAGCAGCTGGTCGGTGGCCCCGTAGAGCAGCTTGTCCCCGAGGCAGGGGTTCACCAGCAGCACCGACTGCTCCCTGGAAGAGTGCAGGAGGGGTCAGGGCGCTGCCGAGGGCAGGAAAACCCTCCGCAAGCCCTGCACGGTCACGGCATGGACCCAGCACAGGGCCAGCGCCATGGGGAGGGCGGTGTAGGAGCCTGTAAGGCAGCCAGGGCCTTCTGCAGGCCAGCAAAGAGGGGAGATGTCATAGCCCCGGTGTTCCAGAGAGGCTGGTGGGGACCGAGTGGCTCTTCCACAGAAGAATGAAGGCCACCAGACAAGGTGGGAGGCAGGGTCGCAGCGAGCAGAGGTGGCTTCGCGCAGCGCAGTGCAGCCGTCCTCGCTGCTGGGGGTGCCTCGAGGTTTCAGGAGCTCCCCGGAGGCTGGGAAGGGTCCGGGACAGGGCTCCAACAACCCCCAGCTCCCGGGGACCCCGCCGGGGCACTCACACACAGACGGCCACCAGGCAGACGGTGGGGTTGGGGTTCCAGGCGATGCTCTTCACTACGCCGCCCACGGGGAGCGTCTTCATGCAGCGAGCCGTGCACACCTCCCAGAACCGCACCGTGCAGTCATCGGAGCCTGCGGGACACCGCGGGGGGACCGGGTCAGGCACGGCTCCCCCAGGGGACTCCACGCAGCCACGGCTTGGCTCTAGGGGCCGGGAGGCCAAGCCGGAGGGAAGGGCAGCCCCATGCCCCGCTGCAGCCTTCGGGGAGGAGCCCTGGCAGCAGCGGCGGCGATTCCCCAGCAGCTCCTCGGCACGACGGCAGCTCCAGCACCACGAAGGCGAGACGTGACCGGGGGCTGCTGCGGAGAGAACAGGCCCCCTCCCCGCTCCCCCAGCACCGCGGCTCTGCCCCCGGCCCCCTCCCGAGGCGCGCAGCTCCCGGCGCAGCTGCCGTGCTGGCAGCAGGCCTGGCTCGGCGCGGCCCCGTGGACCCCGGGCGGGCTCTTCCGTGGGCAGCGGCGGCAGGAGCAGGTAGCGGCGGCGGCGTGCCGTGTCCCCGCAGGTCGGGTTATTTTTAACGCCTGAGCTCAGCCACTTTCCCAGCCCGGGGCCAGGAATTCCACGTTGTGCAACCGGCCGACACCGCGGCCACCGGGAGCTGGCAGCCTGGAAACTCCAGCGCTATAAAAAGCACATGTGCCTTTGTGGGCTGTTAAACTGCCATCTGCTCTCAATCTCCAGCCTCCGGCCGGCCGCGCGGGGCTCCGCGTTCACTCCTCCAGCCTCACTTTCTCCACTGCTGAGCGGGAGGGACGCAGGCTCCAGGGTGGGGTCCCCGAGAGCGGCTGGAAAAACCCACGGAGCCGGCTGGAGGCGACGCGCCTTGCCGCGGGCAGCGGGACACGCTGCTGGCTCGGGAAGCCGGGGATGCTCCGGCCTCGTGCCAAGGCTCCTTCCCCAGCCCGGCAGCAGCAGAGCGGGGTGGCCGGCAGCTCACGGGAGCCGCACTTCACACGTGCAGGGGGCAGCTGAGTGGCTGCCCCGAGCCCTGCGCCGTTACGGGGCAAAGCTGGGACCAGCCCCCAGTGCCTGGTGTGCCGGGGATGCCCCAGGCCGGGCAGCGACTCCTCACCTGACGCCAGCCACTGCCCGCTGGGAGAGATGCTGAGGCAGCGCACCAGGCTGCTGTGCCCACGGTAGACCTGGGGAGGGAGACAGGAGGTGGGTGAGGGCCCCGCGCAGCCTCCGGGGACCTCCCCGCACTGCCACAGCGAGGGGACCGTCCTCATCTGCGTGCCACCGGCCCTGCTTCGGGACCGGACCCGGGGCCCTGCTTCTTCTTGGGGTCTGTCTCCGGCTCTACCCACCCACGACGGTGCCGACCCCGTCCTGCCTCACACGGGCTGCAGGGCCAGGCCTTTCCCCTGGGGCAAGCAGCAGCCAGTACGGCGGGTACGGGCACGCCGTGCCCACCAGGACCACCTTGGGCACGTCCCGCTGCCACCCACGCGACCCCCCCCCAGCTGCACCCTGATTTACCAGCGCCTGGGTGGTCGGGAAGGGCTGCAGGTCCCGTGGCTTCGGCAGCTTGGGGATCAGGTCCTCCGGGTCCACGTTGACCTGCGAGAGAGGCACCCCGTGAGACCCAGGGCCCCGGGGACGGCAGACACGGGGGCTGCTGAGGGGCAGGAGCAGGCCGGGAAGCGCAGGCTGCGGGCTCGGAGCGCTGCAAGCCCTTGTCCCAGCTCTGCTCCTGCTGTGGGTGGGCGAGGGGCTTTAGGGGCAGCACCCCCCAGCATCCCGGCTCCTGCTCCTGGGTGGCAACGGGACACGCACAGCAGCACGACGAGGCCGCTCTGAATGTCCCTGGGACACCTCGGGGATGCTGGGCTCCGAGAGGCTCCGAGAGGCTCCGAGAGGCTCTTACCCTCATTTTCCTCTGGCGCGGGCAGAGGTAGAGGTCCAGGCAGCGCTCGAAGCGCTCCTGGATGAAGCGGGAGTAGGCAGGCACTGCCCGCAGGCACCGGTACTGCTGCGGCACGAAGTTCAGCTTCCGCTCGGCCGGCTCCTGCTGCTCCCAGGCCAGCTTCTGCCAGGAGGAAAGCGGCATCAGCGGCGTGGGACGGGCGCCCCGTGGCCCTCGATGCTGCCCCAGCCCCAGCACATCCCCTCCCCAGCCGAGAACAAACCATCCCCTGGCCGGTGCCTCTGTGCCCAAGACACCGCGATGCTCCGCGCTGCCCCAGCGCCTCCCTGTCCATCTCCAGCAGAGCCCCTCTGCCTGCAGGGTTTTGCCGCCTGGTTTTCCCCGAGCACCCGCTCTGGGCTGAACGCGTGCACCCCGCACCGGGACCCCCGCTTCCCTCTCTGGCCTGACCCCGCTCAGGGCCCCTCCACCATTCTCTGCTGCCTGGGAAGACCCCGTACCCGCTCAGAAAGCATTCTCCCTGTTCCTCTGCAGTGGTTCTCCCCTCGGGGTTTGTCCGAACCAAGGCAAGCCCCTGAGGCTGGACCACCAGCAACTGCCCAGCTCCCCAGCCAGCGTTTTCTCCCTGCTCACCTCGACGTTCACGCTGCTGCCCCAGCACTGCTGGGGTCCTGACACATCCGCACTCCCCACGCGCCCCCAGCCCTTTCCTCCACAGCTCCCGGCCCCCTTACCTCCTCCTCGCTGAGCAGGTACTCGGGCGGGGGGTTGTAGGACTCCTCGTGCCCGGGCAGCTTCATCTTGGGGGCTGGCACGTGCATCTTGTGCCGGCCCAGGATGGAGTTGGGATCCTCGTGGGCCCAGAGGTCGTAGTATGTAGGGGTGTCCTCCTTGGGCTTGCGGGGCTTGATCCAGCCCATCTTGATGGCGTGGACCAGCTTGGAGACCTGCGGGGCGGCCACGGGTCAGCTCCAGGAGCCCCAGGACTCCGCACGCTTGAGGAGGGGAGGTGTGGGCAGAGCCTGGCCGCGAGCTCGGCCACGGAGCCGCCAGACCCCTCACCTTCTCCTTCTCGATGAGGGAGGGGATGAAGCTCCGCTTGTCCGCCGGGCGGTTGGTCACCGGGTGGATCATCACCTCGTGGGTGAAGAAGTCGACGGCCGGCTGGGGAGACGCAGGGACGCGTGGCTGCAGCGTGCAGGACAGGCCCCGCTCCGGGCAACCCGAGCGCGTGCCGCCACCTCACCTCGTAGGGGTCGAAGTGGACGTCCCCAAACTGCCCCTTCTGGAGCCGCTGCACCAGGTCCACCTGCTCGTCTGTCAGCTTGATGTCTGCGCCCGTCATCTTGTCCTGCACCGTTCGCCTGCGGGGAACGCGACAGGGTGACGGGGCTCGGGCTGGACGGCAGCGCCCGTCCCCCAGGGGGGCTGCGAGCCCAAGCACCTTGAAGCCCCCGGCTCCTGAGGCCGCCCAGGCCAGGAGCCACCTCGGGACCGGGCTCTGCAAGGCCATGGCCCGGGCTCCCGGCACCCGTCCCGCTGTCCGGACCCACTCCTCGTGCCGGGCTCACCAGTAGTCGGGGTTCTCCATCTTCTCCAGGAACTTGTCGAGCTCGTCCTTGTTGCGGATGGGCTTGTAGATCTTCTTGCCGTCCAGGTCGTAGCCGATGTGCGGGAAGTCCTGGTACCACTCCATGGGGATGTTGCCCACCGTGTTGCGGATGTCCTGGGGGAAGGGGCCACGAAGGCGGCGTGAGGGCAGGGCCGGAGGCACCGCTTCACAGGGACGGGTGCCGGGGGGGCAAGAAGGGAGGGCAGGAGGAGCCCCTTGCCTCCCCCTCAGCCTCCCGGTCCAAGTGAGGGCACCGACGAGCGGCGGTGGAGGCCGGCTGAGCGCTGTGCCTGCGCACTGCTCCCAAACACCCCCACGAGCATCTCCCACCCGAGCAGTGCCCGGGGACGGAGCGTGGGTCGGAGGATGCGGGCGGCAAGGCCAGCGCCTCCTGGGCTCGTTTGTGGCAGCGGGGTTTAGCCCTCATCCTGCCGGGTGCCCGGCGGGGGCTGCGGGCGGTCAGCTGAGCGCATTCCTGCGTCCGTCCCGCAGACAGCAGCGCGCCTCACATTTTCCGACGGCCGGGGCCAGCCCTGCTCCCCCTGCACGCGCAGGCACACACGCACCCGGCGCGGCCGTGGCTGGCTGCCTGCAGCGCTCCGGGGGCTTCGTTCCTTCCCCTCCCTGGCCTCCGGGGTCCGCGGGGCAGCCCCCGGGCAGCCACATGGCAGCACGGGCACGTTGTGGGGGTGCTGCTGAGCTCCGCGGCTCCTGTCCCCAGCAGGATGAGCTGCATCGGTCCCCATGGGGGGGGACACGCCACAAGGACGAGCTGGCCCTGACCGTCAACAGCAAACCCTGGGAGGGCTCCGTGCAGTTGAACAAGGGCAGGATGAGGCCCCCCGGCACCAGACCCGCTCCTCACCTGCCCCCTCCGGGGCTCGCGGGGTCGGGCGCGGAGCGAGGTCCCCCGGCCTCTCCCCAGCAGCCCTCGCGTTACAAAACGCAGAGACCCCGTCCCCAATTACAAACACACCGGGAGGAGGTGCGAACGTGACCTGTGCCCCCCACACCCCGCAGTCAGGGGTCGCCCTCACCCCGCGGCACCATCTGGTCCCCATAAACACTTGCGAGCCGCACAGAGCCTCCACGCTACGGCGCCAGGAGCCCCGAGAAGGCAGAGCCGGCGGGAGCCCCCCGGGCCGCAGCGGACCCATCCATCACTCTCCGAGCACACGTCAGCGCAGGATGTGCGCAGCCCCGTGGGGAACCGGCCAGGAACTTCCCCATCCACATCGGCACGGGGACGTGGCTGGGACCGCAGGGCTTCCCGGACCAACCCGGCACAGCCCCCGCACCTGGGCTCCCCTGGGGCACCGCTCGCTGTGGACAGACAGACGGACACTGGGACGCCGGCTCCGCAAGGCTCAGTGCACGGCCAGCCGCAGGAACGCCGCTATCCGGGAGTCCCCAGGGTGCCCCAGGCTCTGCAGCCACCTGCCCGTGGGTGTCCCCACGCTCAGGGCTCCATCCAGATCATGGAGCTGGGGGAGTGTGAAGGGGGCAGCGACAGCCGGGGCTTGGTGCAGCTCCTGGTCCCAGCACGGAGCTTCACAACGACGTGCCCATGCAGCGCTGCGAGGCACGGGGATGTAGGACCGTGTCATGGGGATGCAGGACCCTGTGTCATGGGGATGCAGGACCGTGTCATGGGGATGTAGGAACCTGTGTCATGGGGATGTAGGACCACGTCATGGGGATGTAGGACCCTGTGCCATGGGGATGCAGGACCCTGTGCCATGGGGATGTAGGACCCTGCGCCATGGGGATGTAGGACCCTGCGCCATGGGGATGCAGGACCCTGTGCCATGGGGATGTAGGACCCTGTGGGCATCGATGCTGGAGCCTGGTGGGCGAGCAGGGCGAGCTGCAGCTCACACCCACGGCCGGTGCAGGAGCAGGCGTGGGTTTTCAGCTGCTGCGCGGGGAGCGCTGCCGTGCCTGGAGCCTGGGAGCCCAGCCTGGGCGTCTCTTCCCGAAGGCCAGCTCCGGCTCGGCCAGGAGCTGCGGACTTGACGCAGGAATCCCTGGGCGAAGCTCTGGCCAGGAGGACAGACGGGCTCGCATCAGGCCTGGAACATTTTCCCCTCCGACACCCAGGGTCCCGTGTCTGCGCGGGCCGTGCTGGCCCCAACGTCAGGCTGCCAGGGCGCAAGGGGCCGAATCTGGCGCTGCCCCGCGCGGCACAGCTCCGGCATGGGATGAGCTCAGCACCACCAGGACGCCCCAGGGGCTCGCCCCATCCCTGGAGCTCCGGGCCTGGCACGGACACCCCCAGGGACCACGGGGAGCCCGGCGCGGTGCCCCCAGCTCCGGCTGCCCCCCAGCAGGGAGCAGAGCTCCCACCAGGCAGGTCGGCAGCTCCGACAAAACCCGCGGGGACGCACAACGCCCGGGCTGCCCGATCCACGTCCCCCCAACCCTGCGGCGGGAAGGAAGGAGAGAATTCCTCCCCGACAGAGCTTTGCAGCCGTGCGAAGCAGCCCGG
This sequence comes from Nettapus auritus, assembly GCA_011076525.1. NCBI lineage: Eukaryota > Metazoa > Chordata > Aves > Anseriformes > Anatidae > Nettapus > Nettapus auritus. The sequence goes on from CM021766.1 coordinate 150,168,110, forward strand.
TAGCCGTGGCCCCGTCCCCCCCCCTCGCTCCCCTCCCACCCAGCCGCTCGCTGGGCCCGCTGGGCTGCCTCCCGTGTCGTTAACACATCGCCTCCGGCGAGCGAGCGCGGGGGAGGCTGGAGCCCCGGCGCGAGGGACTGCCGTCACTCAGCCTCACGTCTGGAAGTTGTTCTTGGATGGGCCCTGGGCATTCCTAGACGCACATTCCTGGCAGCTGGAGCGCGGCGTAGGAAAGATTCTTTTCTTGAAAATATCCGGTCCACGTGGAGGAGAAAAGGGGACGGGGCAAGCGCAGCCATCAGCCCTCGCGCCCTCCGTGCCCCGGGGCAGGTGCTGGGGGGCTGGGGGCTGCGGGAGGAGAGCTCCACGGCCCCACGGGCGGCCACCACCCAGCGCCCGGCAGGGCTGGAGGCCGCTCGGCGCCCCAGCAGGCTGCCCACGGGGCCCTCGGGGGTCTGGCACGAGCACAGGGCCCCTCTGCGGGAGCAGCTTCGCAGAGCCCGGGGGCCGCAGGAGAGGCACCCCACGGACCCCCTCCTGCAGGGGCCGGGGGGCATTTCCCAGCGCTGGGACACGGAGCCCACAGCGGGACACGGCGGGAGCTGCGGGAGGCCGGGAGTGCTGCAGAGCACCGGGTGCCTCCGCTGATTGAAGCCCTCGAGGCAGCGTCAGGGCCGGTGCCAAGAGCCCAGCAGGAGCGTCACCTGCAGAGCCGTCCGCGGGCACAGGGCTGCGGCCTCTCCTCCCCCTTCTTCTCCTCCCCCAATTCCTCCTCCTCCCCGGCGCTGGGCCGCAGGGAGAGGGACGTGCTCCTCACCAGGAAGGACAGCGCGGGGAAGGAGCCCGGGGATTGCGCTTGGATGGAAGGTGCTAGAGAAAAGCGGGCTCATTAGCAGAGCTAAACGAAAGCAGATGCCGACAGGAGCCTGGGCTTCCAAAGCACACACGGTGAGCGCCCGGCGCCGGGGAAGGGGATGACAGTGGTTGGATTCCAGGAGCTGGGCCGCCGACGAGCTGTGGTAGCACGCTGCAAAGCTGACGGCACCCGGGGGGCACCGGCCCTGCTGCAGCCCCCCCAAGGTGTCCCCCCAGCAGGGACGGGTGGCGGAGCTGTCCCCGGGTCCCTGCAGGGACCACGCGTCCCTGGGGGCCGTGCTGGCCTGGAAAGCCATCGCCCTGCGAGCTGCACCTGAACGGGACCGGGGCCAAGCAGCTCAGCTCCGGGCTGCCCAGCATGGCCACAGGTGGTACGGGGACAGCCGTGCCATGGCACAGCCGTGCCGTGTAGGGCCAGCAAGGGCTGCCAGCCGCAAGCACCGTGCCACGCCGCTCCTGTGCCCATTTTACGAGGTTACGGAGCTCCCCGCCAGCCCCCGGGCACAGCACCGCCTGCCCCAGCTGGCGGGGCGCAGGGTCCCAGCCCCACAGCGCAGGGCCAGCTCCAGGGATTGCCCCGTGCCTGGCCGTAACCGCAGCCCTGTCCTCGGGCACCCGGCGCACGCAGGGAGCAGCCTTGGGGCACCTCCGCGTCTCCGCGATCCGTCCCATTAACCAAGCGGCTCTGCCCGAAGCCGTCGCTGAGCCCAGAGCCCTGCGGAGCAGACACCGGGGGCCGGGTGTCCCCCGAGCCCCGCGCTCACCGTTAAGCACCGGGAAGCCCTGCGTTAATCTGGTCACGGGTCCCAGCCGATGCCTGGCCCCGCTCGATGCCCCGAGGAGCCGGGGGAGCCGCGGGCACCGACGGGACGAGGAGCAGGGGCAGCGGGCAAGGCCCAGCGCCGGAGCAGGTGCTGGCGTCAGCAGGGCCGGGGAGGTTACGGGGACAGGACCGGGCAGCGTCTGCCCGGCCCGTGGAGACTCAGCGGGGCCTGGAGGTGTCTGGGGGGGGACCTGAGAGCAGCCGGCGGTGCCAGGGGGGAGCTGCCGCCTCGGCGGGGTGCTGCTGGCAGCCCCCGAAGGGTTAATTCCTCCCTCTCTGCCCCATTAGCAGTGGCAGGACGCATTCGGGGAAGGGGGGCTGAGCCCTGGGGGGGGGCTCTCCCTGCAGGGACTAATCCTGACCCGCAGCCCCCCTCCTGGGGCAGGCGGCCCCGGCTCCGGCCACCTCCCGGGCACGGCAGCTCCCGCGCCCCCCCCCCCGACGTGGGGCCGAGCAGCCCCCCCCGTGGGCAGGGTCCCCGGGACCCCCAGCAGGGACCCCGCGGGCGAGGGGCTGAGCCCCGGGCCGGCAGGTGAACGGCAACAAGTGCTTCCAGCCGGCCGCCGGGGGGGCTGCGGCCGCCCCCAGACCCCGCCGAGCCCGGAAGCGCTAAGCCCCCCCGGGACGGGACGGGACGGGGACGGAGGGTGAGCTCAGGTAGGCGTGCGCCCGGGGCCGGGAGCGAGCGGGGCTGTGCGCGGAGGAGGGGCCTGGCTGACCACTGCTGGTGCTATAAAACTCCCCGCTCCTGCCACGCTCGGCGCCTTAAGATGCACATGTGTCGGCAGGGGAAGCGGCGGCGCTGCCTGTGACGAGCCCTTCACCCGTCGCGAGCGGCTGGCGGGGAGCCGGGCTCGGGGCCCCTCCGCCGCGGAGCAGCCGGAGCCTTCCCGGCCCCCCCCCCGAGCCGAGCCGGGGCCGCAGCATGCGCCGGCGGAGCTGAGGCCGCCCGCAGCAGGAGGAGGTCGGCGGCGGTCCCCCGGCGGCTCCCCGGTGCCCCTCGCCGCGCGCGCGGCCCACCATGTCGTTTGCCATGCTGCGCTCGGCCCCCAGCCGGTACCTGTACCCCGAGATCAGCATGCTGTCGGAGGACGAGGAGAACGGCAGCGAGAGCTCGGGCTCCGACGAGAAGCCCTACCACCTGGACGCCGACGGCTACGGCCTCAAGGCCGGCAAGCGGAGGAGCGGCAAGAAGCCCAACCGCATCAGCAGGGAGCCCCGGCAGCGGCACACGGCCAACGCGCGGGAGCGCGACCGCACCAACAGCGTCAACACCGCCTTCACCGCCCTCCGCACGCTCATCCCCACCGAGCCGGCCGACAGGAAGCTCTCCAAGATCGAGACCTTGAGACTGGCCTCCAGCTACATCTCCCACCTGGGGAACGTGCTGCTGGTGGGGGAGGCGTGCGGGGACGGGCAGCCCTGCCACACCACCCCGGCCTTCTACCACCACGGCGGCGGCAGCCCCCCCGCGCGCGACACCGAGAACTCCCAGCCCAAACAGATCTGCACTTTCTGCCTCAGCAACCAGAGGAAGCTGGTGAGTGGCCGCCCAGGGGGCTTTCGGCCGGAGGGGGTATGGGAACGCCGGGGGAGCCCTGTGGGAGAGGGAGAGGGGGACGGGAAGGCTCCGGAGCGGCACGCCGGAGCCCGTCGGCGAGCCCCAAAGCCAGGCGTGGACAAGGCGGTGCCTCCGTCTGGCACGTCCAGGTCGGTGCCCGAGCCCCTGCAGCTGCCTCCGAACGCTGCGCGCGGAAAGGCGAAGGGATGGGAGACGGGGAAAGCCTCGGGGGGAGATTTCAGGAGCTGGAAATCGGGGGCACGGGGAAAGGAAGCGAGCCAGGAACGTCTGCACCTCTGCTCCTGAGGAGAGGAGAGAGCGACGTGGTTGTGGGGCCGGCTCTCAGCCCCTCGGTGGCCAGATCCAGCGCAGGGCCCGGGTCCTGGGGGCTGTGCCGGGTGGGCCGCAGGGATGGGGGGAGCACCGCCGAGCACCCCGCAGGACCGTAGGGATGAGCGCTCGGGAACCAGCTTGCCACGGGCACCCTTGGGTCTCGCCGGGGGAACGGGAGCCGTGATGCCCCGGCCAGCCCCGTCCCCCAGGGCTCCTCCGCTTCCCGGTGCCCCTTGGGGAGCGCTGAGCTCCCGGTGCCCCTGCAGCCAGCGCGGCCTCGTGCCAGGACCGGGGGGCTGCCAGCCTGGCACCGGCGTGGCCACGGGGGCTGGCGGGCCTGGCGTGGGCACCGCCGCCCGCAGAGGGCAGGGGGAGCGTGGAAACACACCTTGCGCAGCGAGGCTGCGGGGACGCTGGGGCTTGTGCGGAGCCACGTCCGGGGCAGGTCTCAAACGCAAAACCTGCCCCGAGAGCAGCGGGCAGGGGGCGAGGGGCGGCTGCAGCCTCGCTCGGGGCTCTCCGTGCACACAAAGCCCAAGGGGAGAGGGGAGCACGGGGCGCGGGGCTTTAAAAAGCTCTCGGTGCCCAGCACGTGGCAGAGCGGGGGAGTTCGGGGGGCCGGCCGCCCGAGCCGTGCACGCTCCTCCACCGTTTGAACCCGTTTAACCCCGGTGAGCAACGTCCCGAGGAGGAGACGTCTGCGTGGAGGATTCAAGGCTCATTAAGCACAAAGCAGTGGCGGCAGAACCGGCCACGAGCAACCTCCGACAGCTTGAGCCTTTCAGAGCAGGAAAGCCCCGTTAATCCTCCTCGCGCGTCCTTTCCAACTCACTGGAGCAGGAGGTTGACCCGGGACCCGCGGGCAGGAGGGAACGCCGCGAGGAGCCCCGGTCTGTGCCAGGACTTACCCTGACAGCCCTGGTGGGCTCTTCCCCCTCGGGCCACCGGCACCGAGCGCTTCCCCTGCCCTGGGCCGTCCCGAGCACCAGCACCGACCTCTTCCCGGGGGCGAAGAGCAACAAGCCGCAGGTGGGGAAGCTCCTGCAGGGCTGGGCTGGCTCAGTTCCCCGCTTCCAGCTACCGGCCCGCTCGGAAACCTGCGGCACCGGCTTCAGAGACGGAGCGCCCTCCGCCTCTCGCTGCCGTCGCCACTTTTGCTCCTGTAAATCCCCGTCGCCACTTCTGCGCCCGCTCCTGCGCGGGGGCAAACCCCAGGAGGGGCAGGGGGAGGACAAAGCGGTGCAGGAACCCCAGGCCCAGGTGGCCACGTCCCTTCCTGCAGCTCCCCGAGACCTGGCGCCCCGCGGCGGTCCAAGGGGTCGAGGTCCTTCGGGTTGGCGGAGCGGTGGGCCGGTTTGGGGACGCACGGGCCCTGCGTGCGCGTTCGGTGCGTGCTGGAGATTTTACAGGCAGACAACAACCCGATGGGTTTTATTGTGCGCTAAACGTATCAAATAAACCCTCTCCGACCAGCGAGGCGTTCTGACGAACGGCGAGGAAATGAAAGCCAAACGCGGCGCAGCTGCACCTCCCGGCCCCCGAGCCCTCGGGGGAGGCCGGCCCCGCGTGGCACCGCTCGCCCACGCCACGCACCCAAAGCCGCGGGTGCCAACTCCGGCCCCTGACCCAGCGCCTGCCCGTGGGGCAGGCAGAGCAGGACCCCTCCCCCGGACCCGGGGGCTTCGCTCCCCACGGGGCGTTACGGGGAGCCGGAACGTGGCGCCCCGGGCACCCCCAGCCGGCAGCGTTCCCTTTTCCACCGCCTCTGTCGTGCTTACGTGTGCGGATGCCGCTTCCACCGGCGCCACGGAGTCGGCCTGCCTCCGGCTCTCCGGTTTGCCACAGAAAGGGCTCCTCGGGGCAACTTCATGGGGGATGCACTCCATGGGGCTCCCACGTAAGCCCCCCATGCTACCAGCTGTCCCCAGCTGCTGACCACCGTGCCGTGCCGTGCCGTGCCATGCCGTGCCACCCCCCCCGGCCCAGCCAGCAGTGCTGCAGCTCACCGCAGCGTCCTCCTCCCCCAAAGTCCCAGCCCTCCTCACCGTCGCCATCCCGAGCCCTACGACGAGGGCTGTGAGGACGGGGGCTCGGGTGGGATGTGGGGCTGCTGTGGCACCCCGAGGGACGTGTGGGCAGCAGGCCTGCTGGGGCAGCGCGCTTTCCGCACGCTCTTCTGAGCCGGGTCTTTGCCTCGTCCCGCTCTTGCGGGCAGCGCGGCGCCCCGGGGGGCACGGGGCTGGCCTGGGTTCCTTCTGCTTGACTCAGCCCAGCCTCGTGCCCGGCATCCTGACGCCTTCCCCCAGGGACTTCTCCTTGGGACCACGGCCCTCTCCCTGGCTAGAGCCTCCCCAGAAACGCGCAGGGCTCCGCAGAACGGCCGGGCTCTGCCGAGGGGCTGCCGGGCTTCGTGCCAGTGCCAGCTTTAATTAAAAAATCGTCACCGCGGACCTGCGACCCCGCGAGCAGGGGTCCTGGGCCCCCTGGTGAGGACAACGTGGGGGTGGATGGGTGGCTCCTGGTGCCACAAGGAGCGGATGCAGGCGGTGGCTGCAGGCAGGGGCAGGGAGCGCAGGGCTGCGGACGCCCCGCGAGCAGCGGTCACCAGCGACAGCGCCGAGGGGGAGCACGGGAGCCAGATCAGCACAAAAAGCCCACATCCAAGCCAGGCTTCACGGGGACGAGGCCCCCGAGCACCAAACGCACGGCACGCATGGCACCGAGCTGGCACAGCGGGGACCGAGGGGCAGGAGAGAGAGGGGACGGGGCACGGGGACAGCTCGCCCAGCTCGGTGCTGGGACTGCAAGGAACGAGGACGCGTGTCCAGCATCGGGCTTGCTGATATAGGAATGAGAACACGTGTCCAGCATCGGGCACACTGATATAGGAACGAGGACGCGTGTCCAGCATCGGGCACACTGATATAGGAATGAGGACGCGTGTCCAGCATCAGGCACGCTGACTTCTGGAGCGGGAGCACGCGTTGGCAAGGGAGCTAAGTGGGGAGGGGGCACTGAGACCAGGGACTGAGCCCCAAGCACTCCAAAGGGGCCACGGGGCTCAGGATGAGCCCTTTGCAGGGTGGCTGAGCCTCCCAGCTCCGCTAGAGCCGGGCCAGCTCTGCCCTGACCCGCAGCAAGGAGCCGCAGGGGGCTCCTCGAGGGGCCCGTGCACGGCGCTGCAGCAGGGGAACGAGGGCACCGGGGCTTTTCCTGTGTCCCAGGACAGGACCTCGTGAAGGGCGACGCACAAGGCCGGGGGGCTGCCCGCAGGCACCCCGGGGACTGGCCCTGCCAGCGTGGCCGGCGGCACCGTGCCCGGCGGCACCGGCGAGGCCAGCGGAGGCCGGAGGCCAAGCCCCGGGGAGGCAGCGCTGACGCGGAGCCTCTGCCGTCGGCGCGGGAGCTCGGCGGCACCAGGGGGGCGAGGACACCAGGGGACGAGGACACATCCCGGGGGGTTTTGCTGCACAGAGCGTGGGTGAGCGGCTCCGGCCTCCCAAAACGCTGACCCAGGTCACCGCCGGCTGTGACGCCCCGGCCCCGACCCGTGGCTGCGTGACTCAGCTCCCGGCGAGGGATCCGCAGCCTGACTCAGGGGACGGGGACGGAGGGAAGCGGGAGCGGGGCGACGGCTCTGGGCAGAGCCTGCTGGCCCTGCAGGCCCCGTGTGCCACGGGTGCTGTGGCAAACCCCCTCCTGCAGCTCACGGCCTCTCCCGGTGCCGAGCCAGGCGCTGGGGCAGCGAGGACGGGCAGAGCCGAGCCACGCACCGGCTGCCCCCGGGACGCCGGCCGCTGCTGGCGGTGCCCTGGGTCCATGCTCCAGGCAGCGGTGCCGGAGCCCGGGGCAGAGCCCGGCGCCGTCCCCCGCTCCCCCCACGGTATCTACGAGATGGGACGGCTCCGCAGCCCTGTAATTTACTGTTCCTGCTGCACTTAATGGCAGCGGAAAGGCAAGGTGATAGGGGAAAAAATATGAGGCGGGATTTTCCGAATCCCCATTTCCTCTCCAGACAGCGCAAGAACTCCTGGGGCCTGAACATCTGGGAAATTTAATTTTACCATTTCTGAGCTGAACTCCCCTTCCCCTCCCCTCCCCACCCCCGGTAACAAAGGAAGAGTCAGAGCAGGGGCCGCACGTGCAGCCGTGGGGGAGGCTGCGCCGCCGACCGGCTCCGGGCACGGCCCACACGGCACCGAGAGGGGCACGGCCCCCAGCTCCCGGCCCCGGCCCCCAGCCCCCCGCTGGCCACGGCTCCTGGCAAGCTGGAAGCGGGAAGCGCCAGCCCTGCCTGCGCCCACCCGCCCGGGTGGCACGGCACACGGACGGGTCGGTGCTTTCGACGCCTCGGTGGAGCGCACGGCGGTGCTGGTCCCGGGAGCAACGGGTGCAAGGACCGGGAGCGGAGCCCTGCACCGAGCCTGCTGCCTGCATCTGGGTGGGGGCACCTGCGGGAGCAGGGCTCTGCGGCAGGTCCCGCGGACCCCCCTGGGCAGCTGGGACACGCGGGGGGCGACGATTCGGAAGGGCCGGTGCGGAGCTGCCTCCTCCGGCCTCTGCTGCGGGGCAGCGGCGCGGGGGGGAAGCGAGAGGCTCCCGGCCGGCGCTGGCAAACCTCCCGGCCCCAGGTGTGTTTTCTTAACTCGGCCTTCCCCCCCTCCGCAGAGTAAAGACCGAGACAGGAAGACGGCGATTCGGAGCTAGATGATCCCCCCCGCTCTTCGGGAAGGACGACACGGAGGAGCAGGAGGAGGACGGATGGAAGAGCCACACACACAAAACCGCAGCCGCCGACACTGCCGCCCTTCGCCCTGCCGCTGGGGACGGCGTCACCCGCAGGACCTCGCCCCGACGGCGGCGGACGGAGGGGTGGCCGCCCACGGGAGGTGGCCGCGGGGGCGGCAGGACTGCGTGGGGCCGGCCACGGACCGGGGGGGGGGTCCCGGCCCCGACCCCTGCTGCTCCCGGGGGAGCCGGTGCCAGGACGTGCCCGCCCCGCCGGGATCGAGCTGCGCCGGGCCCGGCCCGCTCCCCTCGTCCCCTCCAGCTTCGAGCCACGCCGTGCCCTGAACTCTGAGTCCCGGGGTGCTGCAGTTGTTGAGTTTAATCAATACATGCTGGTGTTTCATGTCATTGATATGATAATATAAAAGCCTGAGCAACTTGTATAATTAAAAGTGAGTACGGTTCAGCCCGAGGGCAGCGGCCTCCTTCCTTCCAGACCCCGGTCTCACCGCGCTCCGTTCCCCCGGCACCGGGCAGCGCTTCCTGCAGGGCGAGCACCGAGCCCCCGTGCCACGGCGGAGCCCAGCTGGAGGAGCAGGTAAAAGGCAGGGACTCTGCAGACCAGATGCTGCGGCCCAGCCGGGCTTCCTGGGGAAATAAATTACACACGGGCAGCGGCCGCGCTCCCCCCCCGGCAGGGCTTGCTCGGCGATTTCATGGGCCTCCGGCGGCGGGGCAATGAAGTGCTCCGGCCTAACGTCACCACAACGCCCGCCGAGCCTGTAAAGCGCGCAGGATGGGGCTGAGCCCCTGCTGGGGGCCCAGGCGGTGCCTGCGGGTCTGGGGCGCGGGGCCCGCGGGACGAGGCTCGGAGCAACGCCGGAGGCGCGAGCGAAGCCCTAACGCTGGGGTGGGGGCGGCGGGGGATGGAGGAGGGGGTGCGCGGGGGAGCCCCAGGGATTTGGGGTGCTGGACACCCGGCAAAAAGAGCACGGCCATCACCGTGGTCCTCCTTGTAGGCACGGAGCGGACCCCGAAGCCAAGGCAGACGGGGACACCGCGGTGAGCACCTGGAGGAGCCCAGCCCCGTGCCGCAGGGTCCGGAGGCGGCTCGGGTACGGAGCCGGGCTGGGCACAGGGGCTTGGAAGTGCCCCGCTCTGCACGGAGGGAGACTTTGTAGTGTTAATTTCGGCAGTAGTGGTCTCACGGCTGGAGAAAGGCGTTTGGAAAGCCTCCCCGCCTCGCAGCAGCACCGGGGCTCCCCCAGCCCTCCTCCTCCTGTGCGCTGCCAGGGTGGCGAGGGGAAAAACCCAGGGGAAGGGACGTGCAGAGGGGCACTGCTGTGGGACACGCAGCCTCTCGCAGCACCTCCCAGTGCTGCCGCGGGCCCTGCGAGGGGGAAACCTCCCGGGACCGGCAGGAGCACGCACGGCTCCGGAGACCGTTTCCGCTCCCCGGCCGGTGCCAGGGGACGGGCGGACGTCGGCGCGGAGCCGTGCGGGAATTGCTCTCAGCTGCGTGCTGGGCCCTGCCCGGGCGCCGAGCATTTTTCCAGCACATTTTTGCCCCGTGAAGTCACAGGTAGCTCCGCGACGTCCGCCGGCTCGGGGCACGGGGCGACGGGCTGCGGCTCCTCTCTGGAGCCATCCCCGCGGGACCGGCCGCAAGGCACGGAGCTGGGAGGAAGGAAACGGAACGGACGAGGTGCGAGCGGGAGAAGGGAAGCAGAGCCGGGAGAGCCCTGCAGCGACCCTCAGACCTCTGCCCCGGCTCAGCCTCTGGCCAGGAACCCAGCCGGGACGTCCCACGGCGCTGCTGTGCCGCGCTCCGCCAGCGCCCGGCGCCTTCCTCGCCTCGAGGCAGAAGTGCTCATGGAAACCGGCCCGCTGCAGACAGGAGCTAATGAGGCACGAGGTGTTTAATTGAGCACAAACAAAGCCCCGCTGCCCGAGCCCGCTGCCAGCCCGCGGACCGTGGCACGCTCCGGAGGGGAGCGGGGACCCCAGACCCCGGCACGGAGCTGCCGCCAGCACAGCTTGTCCCCAAACCCCCTCCTGCTTCCCGGCCCTGCCGAGTGCCTCAGCACCCTCCGCCACGGGTTTGTGTGCGGAGACTCAGCCCGGTGCCCTTGTCCCGGGAGCTCCGGGCACATTCGCACGGCCCCCGGGGTCCCCACACGCTGCCGTGCCCGGGCCGGGAGCCTGCACGTGGCCGCAGCTCCCAGCGGCTTCCGCACACCCCCCCGCGCCCCGCGGCACCGCGTGCAGCTGGCGGGCTCTTAAAGGAATGCAGGTGAAAATTATGGGTTAGCTAGTAAAGCCTTCAAGAGGTCTCGGAGAAGAAAGGGAAGGGGTCTTTAAGCACACCTTCCTGGGGAAGCAGGCCTGCCTGGGGCGAGCGGCGGCCCCCGGGCTGCCCAGCTGCGGGGGACGGGGGGGCTTGGGCATCTCGCACGTGCCCGGGTTGGACCCACCGAGCCCCCCCGGGGGCTGCTCCTGCCCCAGCAGCTCGGTGTTCGGGGCGTGGAGCCCGGTGCCAGCAGGCAGGGCCGGGCGCAGCAGCTCCGTGGGGCACGAAGTGTCCCGGGGGTCTGAGCGCCTCGGGGCAGGCTGAGACCCGTGGGTCTCTTTGCCACCAGTGGGAAAGGACAAAGAGGTGAAGCGGCTGCATCGTGAGGAGCCGCCTCCTGAAATGTGCCCTGCCGGGAGAAACCTCCGGTCCCCGCTCGCGCCCAGGTGAGTTTGGCTTCGGCTCCCGCCCCTCCGTCTCCTGCATCCACCAGGAAGGGAAAAACAAAATCGGGGCTGCGTCCAATTCGACCGGAGCGAAATAAAACCCATCGGAACGGCAGGTTCGATGCGGAGCGCAACCCAATTCCACATTTCCTCCTCTTAATCCGGCAGGAACCCGCAGACGGCCGGGGGAGGGGGCCGTGCCGCTCGCGCCCCCCGCGCGTCCCCTCGTGCCCCCCGGGGAGGACGCACGGCGCCGCGCTCACCCCTCCGTGGCACGGGGGTCCCCTGGCAGGAGCTGAGTGGGGCTGTGCCTCCGAGGCCCCTTCCCAAGCGCCCACGGGTGCCCCGGGAAGGGGGACGAAGCCTTCAGGAGGCGTAACGGGGAGGGGGGGGGGGGGCTGCAGCCCCGGCTCCGGGCACGGACACCGCATCCCCACCGCCGTGCTGGGACCAAACCGGGCTGGGGACAACGTGCGCCCGGAGGGTCCCGCGGCCGCCGCCGAAAGCCCGTCCGGGGCGAGCCCCCCGCCCGCAGCTACCTGTCCCCGGGCCGGGGGGAACGAGCTGCCGCGCTCGCCACATGATCCATCACAAGGTGCTCCCCGCCTGCATCCCTGCTTAGCACCTGCGCGCCTGCCAGGAAACACATGCGACCCCGCCGGGCGGGCTCGGCAGCCCCTTTCTTCCTCTGATTTAGCTGCTGCGAGCTGCTCCCCGCCCTCCCCCTCGCTCCCGATGCTTGCCAGCTGGGATCCCCGCTCCCCCGCCGGGGCAGGTGCCGCCCGAGCCCCCCCGGCCCGGCGGGGAGCGAGCCGAGGGCCGGGACCCCCGCGGTGCCGCCGAGCCGGGCCCCCCGCACCCCGCAGCCGCTCGGGGTCCCCGCTGCGTCCCCGTCCCCCGCGGCGGGCTCGAGCCCCCTCGTCCGCCCCCCGCCCCCTCCCCGGGCAGCTCCAGCTGTCAATGGCTCAGATTGGAAGTGCAGGTACGGCGCTGGCGCCCTGCCCGTCTCCCCTGTGTCTGTCTGGTGAAAGAGGAAGCCAGTCCACCTCTGGAATCCTTCACTCTCTCCTCGTTCCTGCTCTCCCCGCGTCTCCCCCGGGGACTGGGGGTCAGCCGCTCTCTCCCGGTCTCTCTTTTTTCCCCTGCCCCTCTCGGATTACAATGCGTGCAGTGTTCGCTCCAAATCCCCCACCGCACGTTAATTCTGTTCCTCTGTCTCTAACTACCAAACCGCTTTCCTGTGCCTCCTGTCTTTCCACTCCTCCTCCGCTATTTTTTATCTCTGACAAATCGAGCACGTCGGCTCCGATCGCGGCGAGCGGGACGGGGCCGCGGGAGCAGCCGGGGAGGGACCCCGGCGGGCGCCCGGCTCCGTGGGGTGAATCCCAGCGCTCCCAGGAGCCGCCCCGGGGCTCGGAGCCCACCCGAAGCAGCTGGGACCTCCCAGGCGAGCCACCTGCCTCAGTTTCCCCCCCGTCGCAGGCTGGGACGCTGCCCAGGGGCGTGGGGTGAGGCTGCTGGGACCGCTTCGTGCCAAACCTCGTGCTCCTGCCCAGCACCGGGCCAGGACCCCGGCCCGTGCCCTCCTCCTGCGACACGGGGCTGTGGGGTCCGAGGGCGCAGGGCTGGGAACCCCCGCACGGGAACCGCGGAGCAGCCAACGAGGGGAAGGCGCTGGCGGCTTCCCCCGCTCGGGGCTCTCCCGTCGCAGCCGACGGAGCCGCGTTTGCCCGGCGAGCCGCGGCCTCCCTGGCGCGGGGAGGCGGCACCGTCCCGGCCCCCCGGGGCAGAGGGGTCCCCGGCGAGGCAGACGAGGATGAGGGAGGCCGGCGGTGCGGCTGGCGGGCAGGGGGCACGAGAACAGGGGAATTCCGCCCGGAAACACCACAAAAGGTTTCTCACTACGAGGGCGGCCCCGTTCTGCTGCAGGTGGCTCAGGGAGGCTCCTGGAGAGGTCCGGAACCCGACGGACGCCGTCCTGGGCTCCAGCAGCACCAGGGGAGCGCTCCCTGCCAGCCCCAGCCCCCCACGGAGACCCCCAGAGGCAGCGCCGAGGGCCACCATTAGGCTTCAGAGTCAACAGGCTCACGGGACGGCGGGGCCCGTGGCGGTGGCGGCTGCGGGTCCCCGGGCGCGGCGGGGGCCGTTCTCCCCCCAGCTCCGATCTTTCCGTGCTGATTTACTGCCCGCAGAAAAAGTTTCCCTCTTCGCATCCAAGATTCCTTGCGTCTTGGCTCCCGCTCCCGCAAACCCGAATCAACTGCTCATTTTGGCAGGTCCCGCTCCGTGCTCTGACCGGGGTTGGACTTTTCCATTCCCAACACCTTGGGGGCTGCTCCGGGGGCTGGGGGGGCAGGCAAGCATCCCCCCTGTCCCCGGGCACCCCGCTCTCCGCGGCGCGGGCACGGAGCGGGGGGGACACGGGGGGCTGACCCCGCACAGCCGGGGGACACGCGGAGCTCACGGGGACGACCCGGAGAGGTCCCCCGGAGATCCCCCAGGGGGGGAAAAGCCCCGCGGAGCACGGGAACCTGCTGCAGGGGAACCGTGCTTCGGGGGTCGAGCTGCCCCACGAATGTGTCCGACGCCGGCAGAGGGCACGAGCCCGGGGGCTACGGGGGGCCTGGAGGGGCCGCGTCGGCCCCCTCCGGGTGCCAAATCCTGGCGCTGGCCCCGGGCGCGCGCTCCCCTCCCCGCTTAGAAAGGAGCCGCCCGCAGCTCGCTTCTGTGCAGAGCAGGCCCAGCTCGTTAAACATTACGAGACGTAACGGCAGAGCGCAGCCCCCCCGCCTCGGCGCCTTCCCAAGCGGGGCCGGGGGGTGGGGAGGGGGGGGCACGGGGCCACGGGGCCATGGGACGCGCGGCCCCCTCGCGCCCAGCTCCGAAGTGAGCACTTCCCTCCGGGACGGGGGATTCCCCTCCCCGCCGAGCTCCCCTGACACGGCGGGGAAGGGAAGGAGCCGTGCGCAGGGGGGCTCCGTCCCCCAGCTGGTTTTCATCGTGCCCGGGACCCCCCTCGGGACCCCCTTTTCTTGGCCGTCTGGGAGCGGATGAAAGGAAACGGTGCACGACCCCTGCCCGCGGCGAGGGGCGGGGGGGGCTCTGCCACCTGCAGCCCCGGCCCCGCAGCCCCCTGGGCGGGATTATCCGCGCTCCCCGCGAGCCGCCAGGAAGAAAGAGCAGAGCCCTCGGCGGCAAAACGTTCCTCCCGCGCAGCAAAGCGCGGCCCCTGCCCCCGAGGAGCCCATGAAAGGCAGATTTCCTGCCGGGTGCCGGGGGGGGGAGCACAAGGAGGTGGGCGGCCCACCAGGACACGCGGCTCCTCCGCACCTCGAGGGGATGCTCGGCGTGGCCAGGCTCCGGCTCCTTCTTTCGTGGCACGACCCCGGAGAAGCCGCTCTGGGGGCTGCGGTCCCGGAGGTGAAGCACCCGCAGGGCTCGAGGTGCCGTTCTCCTGACCCCGCTCCCCTCACCTGCCCCCCCGGGGGTCGCTTCCAGCCCTGCGCAGCGGCCTGACCTCCACGAGGCCGCTCGGGGACGGCCGAGCCCACGGCCGGGAGGACGCCGGGGAGGTGGGAGCTGAGCTCCGGGGTCCCCTCCGAGCACGTGGGGAGCTCCGGCCCCCCCCCGGCGTAGGGCCCCAGCAGCCCGGTCCCTAAGCACGAAGCGAGGCAGGTTTTAACGAGCCCGGGTCATTAAGGCGGCGTTCCTGCAGGGTGCATCGCCTCCCCCCGCTGCCACCCGAGCCGGGCTGCGGAAGGAGCTCCTGGGAGCCCCCGGCCTCGCTCCCCGGTGAGATCGACGCCCCCCGGGCCGGAGCTTGGCGAGGGATCGCCGTGGGGCTCGGGGACCGCGAGCAGAGCGCGGCGAGCGGCGGGGGTGGGACGCCGAGGGGGACGCCGAGGGGAGCGGGGGCCGCGGCCAAGGCTTCTGGCGGCCGGCGCTTCGGTAGCCAGCGGAAGCCGTGAGCGGCGCTTGGCCGCCGAGCAAAGCGACGCGTGGCTCCCGGACGCACAAACAGGCGCTCGGCAGCGGCTCCGCACGCTCTCCGGTTACAGCCCGGCCCCGGGGGCGAGCGCCGGCACCGGACGCGGCTTCCGATCGCGCCTGGGCCCCGCGCGGAGCGGCTGCCGAGGGGACCCGCGCCCGGGGAAGGACGTCCCCGAGGGCCGCGGAGACCCAGAGCTCGCTCCCGGGGCTGCTCCTGCCCCGCACGTGGAGCCGGGCGCCGGCCTCGCCCGCGTCCCCAGCGCCCGGTCCTGGGCACGCCAAGCAGGCGGTGCCGCACGTGTGCGCCCTGCGCCACCGGCAGTGACACGAGCGGGGCGCCCCAAGGGGAAGGGACCTTTGGAGGGGACCAGGGGAGCCTCCTGCAGGCCTGCTGCCGCCCCTCTCCTCCCTTGGGTGCCCCCATCCCAATTAGCAAGGCGTCATTGAATTGGCACGCCACGCGGGCCAGGAAGGAGCCGAGGGGCAGGTGCGGGACGAGCCCGGGAGGAAGCGGGGTGGCTCCGACAGCCCCGTCGCTGCTGCCAGGCGCCGGCCCGCTCGCTGCGTCCCCGAGGGCTGCGACGGGGCCGATTCTTTTGTTCCCGAGTTTTTCCAGGAACTGCGGCGAAGCCGAGCGGCGTTTTTTTGGACGAGCCGCGCTACCGGATAGGGAGAGACGAAAAGAAAACTCTACCGGCGGCGCCAGCCTGCGGGGTGCTCCCAGCCCCGGCTGCCCGGGCGCTTCTCCTCTCCCCCCAGCCCCAGCATCTTCCTCCCGGCCTCGGCTCTGGGTGCCAGCGTCCGTGCCGAGGGATCCCCGCGGTGCTCGGCCCCCTGGCCTCCACGGGCAGAAAGCCGCTGCGGGGAAGCCGCTGTCACCGTGGCCAACCTGGGAAGCCCCCCACGTCCCCCCGACACCGCCGGGGTGAGGGAAGCACCACGCAGGTGCCGTGCCCACGGTCCCCTCTCCGCACACCCCGCTCCAGCGCGGGCAAAGCCGCGGCCAGGCAGCGGGCACTGAGTGCCGGACGAGCGGGAGACGCGCGGTCCTGCGTGGGCACGGGGCGAGGAGCGCTGGATGCGGCCACCAGGAGACGAGAAGAGCTTTGCCAAGCCTTCCAGCCAAGCCTTCCGAGCGCCTGGCACCCCGGCCTCCGGGTGCCAAAGGCAGGATGGAGGGGCCGGCTGCCCGCTGCCAGCTCCGGCAGGACGGCCCGAGAGCGCAGAGCCTGCACGCGGAGGGGGAAAGCGAGTGGAAAAAAAACAAAAGGAAGGAAAAAAGGAAGAAAGAAAAGTTTCCACTCATCAGCCGAAAGTTGCTGTGGGCTTCTCGCTCTCCTTGGGTCAGAGCGCCGCCGGCTGAAGCGCACTCGGTGATGTCATTCCTTCCAGAAGGAAAAAGCCTTTCCTGCCCCCACTGCGCCGCTTCTCGAAGGCTTCAACTATCGAGCTGGGGGCAGCCGAAAGACGGAGCCGCCGAGCTCCTTCTTCAGGCCGCTGCCAGCCCCGGTTAAGGGGGCGCCAAGCTGGGGTCCCTGAGGCTCTGCCCGCACGTAGCGCACGGGCCGAGGCCCCGCCAGGAGCCCGGAGCTGCCTTTCGCCGGGAAACCCACGGGAAACCCCCGGGAAACCCAAGGCCACGGGCTTTGGGGTGAGCAGCTCGGGTGGCCACCGCTGGGCTGTGTCCGTGTCCCCTCCGTGTCCCCTCCGGCTCCAGGCGCCCCAAACCTTGTCTTTTCTCGTCCCTTCACCTCCCGGTCCCCCCCAGCCCCCGTTGGCCCCGCCGCCCATCTCTGGAGCTCTTTTTTCTCCCCCTGCCCCTTCCCAAAACACAACGCTGGGGACGGGGCAGGGCTCTGGGGCTGGAGGAGCTCACCGGGGGCCGGAGCAGCGCTTTCGGTGCCCCTGCCGCCCGATCCTGACCCCTTCCCGGTGCCGAGGGCGGCAGCAGGTGCTTCCAGCTCGGTACCTGCGAGCGAGGGGCTGCCTGCGAGCCCCGAGGGCGCGACGGAGCCCCCGGCACCCCACAGCCGCCTCCCTCAGCGCCGGAGCTCCGGGGGTGGCCGCGGGCACGTTGCGGAGAGGGAACAGCAGGGCGAGGACGCGCCTTCCCCGCGCACAAAGGGACATAAAAACGTGGAACCCCCCGGCACAACCGCTCGGCACGGGGCAGCTTCGGGATCCGGCTGCGGCCCGGGGGTGCCAAACCCCCCCCCCGGCCCCGTGCCCCCAGCTCCTCGCCGCCGAGCACGCGTGGCCGGCGGGGGAGCGGGCAGCCCGCGGCGTCTGCCGGAGCCAGGCAGGTCAGGAAGCGCACGCACGGCCGCGCACACACCCGGAGCGATGAGTTGAAGGAGCCGGCTGCCAGCAGCGCGTTCTGAGGGGTTTTTTTTCCCCCTCTCTTGGCTAATCAGCTACTGAAAGAAGAGCTCCCTCGGCCCGGCCAGCGCTGCGCCCCCCGCCCGGCTCAGCTGCGCTGCGGAGGAGGGAAGCGGGCTTGGAACAGCCGCCGGCTCACCGAGGAGCACTCAACGCGCCTTCATTCATTATCCTCTGACATATGGAATAGTCATTGCGGGAGGAAACAGAACCAAACAAAAGCCCCCAAACCGCTTCCTCCCGGCGAGGCCCCGACGCGCGCTCGCGGCCGTTCGTCTCCGCCACCGAGGGCACGGCTCCGCCGGCGGGCACCGGGAGGCCCCGCGCGCGCCACGGGCTCCTTCACCCGCCCGGCCCGGAAACCAATTTATTTTGTTGTGTCTCTTCTCGGAGCGCACGGCAGAGACCGGCCGGGCTCGCGGCCAGGCTGAGCGCCGGCAGCTGCCAAGCGAGCGGGAGCGCAGCACGAAGAAGCGTCCGCGCTCGGCGCGGGGGCAGAGCAGCTCCCGGCTCCTGCTCACGGGGCTCCCAGCGCCCACGCACAGGCGGGGGGCGGCGAGCTGAGCCCCCAGCCAGCGCCGAGTGGCAGCCGAGTGGCACGGCGCTGCCACCGGGTGTTTTCCCAGCTGCTGCTGCGGGCGCTGAGCGCCGGGGCTGGCTGGGAGGGCCACGGGAGCGTGGTCGGAGGGCGGCCCCGGGGGCTCCCGGCTCCGGAGGTGGCTGCAGGATGAAGCGGCACGGGGCTTCCCCGCCTCTGCCACCGAGAGCTGCCAGCACGAAAGGTCCGAGGAGATCACGGTGGTGCAAAGGGAGCACGAGGCACCGTCCCTACCCGGACGTCATCACATTTTTCGTGGAGACGTGGCGCTGAGGATGGCAGGGGGACACAGGGGTTCGACCCGCATCTCCGCGGGGTGCCCCAAGGCAGCCGGCACCGCGGCCGCACCACCTCCGTGTGCCGTGAGAGCCGCGCCACAAACCCTGAGGGTGCCGGGGGGGCCGCCCCGAAGCCCCCAGCAGCAGCGACCGAGGGGCAGGACGTGCTCCGGCCCCGGCTCACGTCACACGGGGACGCCGCCGGCCGGCGTCGTGCTGCCGGGCCGCGCTGCGCACCCACGGCCCGAGGACGGCCGCACGCGTCCTCGCGGCCCTCGAGGAGCTAAAGCGGCGTGGCCCGGCGAGCCCTTCGTTAGGAGGAGGCCGCTAATTAATTCGGACAAAGGCACGGAAAAGAACCCCGAAGCCGCGGCTCCCCTCGCGGCGAGGAGGCGCTGCCCCGCCGCCCGCGCACGAAGCCCCCGCTGAGCGCGTCCCGGCCGCAGGAAGCGGCGGCACCGGGGCTGTTCTGCAGGAGATAACGACAATTACAGAGAGGGCCGGGAGCGGGGAGCGAGGAACAAAGCCACTGGAAGCTGCTCGGATGTCAACAGGTCCTGAATCGGCGCTCCCCCCGCGGGGGCCCTGCAACGGGACCAGCTGGGGAGGGAGAGACCTCGGATTCCTGCATGAAAGGGTTTTTTTTCCCCGGGTTATGCTGGAGACATTACACAAGTGTACGTTTTCTATAGTCATATATTTCCCCCTCTCTCTAAATCTCTATTCCAGACCCGGGGGCAGGGACCGCCGGCGGCTCCAGCGCCAGCCCAGGTGGGCCTCCACCGTCCAGCCCGCGGGGTCCCAGGCTCCCGCTGCTCCCCTCCGTCCCCAGGGGCTCCGGCACACGCACGCCCAGCCCTTCAAGCATCCCAAACGCCCCGAGAGCCGTCGCCCCGGGGCTGGCCCCACAGATCCCCAGCCAGCATCCCCGCGGCCGCTCCCGGCGAGCTCCGAGGCCGCCCAGCACCCTTCAGGTGAGCCCACGTCCCGGGAGCGAGGGCCGGATGCCAACACCCCCGCAGCCCCGGGCGATCGCTCCGTGCCGACCCCGGGCTCTGCTGGAACAGCTGATGCGCGCACTAATTGGTTTAGCAGACGATTAGGAGAGCCTGCAGACGCGAGGAGCGCTTCCTCGCCCGGGTGCACGCGGGCAGCTGACGCGTGGACGCGGGACCCCTCGGGCAGCAGGGCAGGCCCTGCAAACAGCCCGAGGAGCCCAGCAGGAAGCCACGGCTCGGGGTGGGCAGAGGGGGTGCCGCCCTCAGGCAGGGCGATCGGGGGCTCTGCCCTCCCGCGAGGCTGCCCCGAGCCGCGCACAGCGCTCCGAGCCACCAGCACGAGTGGCAAAAAAGCCGGAAAAGCAGAGCTTGGCAGCGGGTCCTACCTCTTCGTCCGAGCTGTCCTCCTCGTACTCGTCCTGGGCGAGCAGCCGCTCGCCTTCGGTCAGGAAGGGCCCGGCCGGCAGCTTCCCGGGAGCCCCTTTGACCTGCAAGGGAAACCAACAGCCCGGTGAGCCCCGCACCAGCCCCGCCGCGCCGAGCTCCCCGCACCGGGCCACGAAGCCTCCACCTGGGGGGAGCCCCGGGGGTCAGGGTGCGAGGCCACCAGGAGCGCTCCGTGCCGGGCCCCCGGCTCCCAGCTCCTCCGGGACGCCGTCAGAGGAAGGAAGGAAGGACAGGGCTCGTTAAGCAGCGGGCGCTCCTGCTCCCGGGGGGCTGCCAAGCCAAAGCCGAGCAGCTCCGACAGCTCGCAGCATCGCCTTCCCGCTCCCCGCGCCCCAAAGCTCTCCGCTCTGCGGCCTCCACCTCCCAGGCGGGGAGCCCCGGGCCGGACCCGGAGCGGGGACGGGTGTCAGGAGCAGCAGGGCCAGCAGCACCGACAGCCCCAGGCCCGCTTCTCCCGCGTGCTCCCCGTGCGCACAGCCCCCGCCCGGCTGCGCGGGGTCGTTCTGAGCCTGGCGTGGGATTTATGGACCCCGAGCCCCACAGGGTGCCCGCCGGCCTCCCCCTCCAGCCCGTGGAGGTCTCTGCTGGCAGATCCCCGGTTCCTCGGGGAGGAAAGCCCAGCAGCTCTGTCCACCTGGCGGGACAAGGTGCAGGGCTTTGGTGCCCCCGGGCCGCTGCCGGGCTCCACCGCGTTTCAGCTCGGGACTGCGGAGCTGCTGGAGCAGGCAAGGCTGGGTGCGACACCCACGACCCCAGCAGCACGACCTGAAGTCTCCAGCGGGTTTCACGGCGCTGAGTGCCGTTGGAGCCGCTCCGGAGCCCAGAGAGCGGGGCAGGACGAGGCCGCGGGCAACGCCAGCAGACGGCCACGCGCCACACGCGGGGCCCGGCGCCTCCGGCCCCTCGCTCCCCGGGGACCCCCAGGCCTGCCCCGAGCCGGGGGAGGGCGGGCAGACAGCGCCGGCCGCCAGGCTTCGCCCACTCGCCGAGCCGTGGGTGCCGAGCGAGCTGCACGTCCTTCCCTGGAAAACAGATTCGCTCCCCCCGCCGCTCGGGGCGGGGGAGAAGGGGGGACCCCGGCTGGACGGGGTTTACGGGAGGATTCGGAGGAGTGATGGCAAAACCAGCCCCGGGAAACGTCCCCCGCGGGAGCAGTAAAGCCCGCGCGGTGTGCGATCGCCTTCTGGACGCGCAGAGCCGCGGGGTGGGAGAGCGCCTGGAAAACGCTGGGCCGGCAAGAGGATGAGATTACTGCAAAAACAAAGGGCTTTATTAAAAAAGGCTTTTTTTTAAAAAAAGGGGAGATTGGAGATAAGTTTTTTTCCAGGCTTTTGGCGCTTCGGCGGCTCCGGACTTGAGTTTCCATCTCTCCCTCTCGTTTCCCCCCTCTCCCGCCACGGCGACGAGCGGGGAAGGAGCCAGGGCTGCGCTGCACGGCCCTCGGGCACCGAGGGGCCAGGAGGAGCCAGGAGGTGCCAGGAGGAGCCAGGAGGTGCCACGAGGAGCCACGAGGCCCAGGCAGCCGCCTCGTGCCCCTGCTCCACGCCGTCAGGGCGGCCTGCGGGCTCTACCGAGGCCAGGCAGCGCGTTTCAGGCAGGGGAGCGCCGCGCTCTCCTCTCCCAGCCCAGCCCCGCAGCGGTGCTCGTTCCACCAGAGGGCGGCAAGCCGTGCCGGACACGCTGCCAAAATCCGGCAAAACCCCCCCAAAAACGCTGCCCCGGCACCCCAACGCCGCGCCTGGGGCTCGGGGGGTGCACGCCGAGACCTCCGCCACCTGCACAAACGCTCCCCGGGCGCGGGTCGGCCCCGCGTGGGCTCAACACAAGAGCCGGGGGAAGCCAAAATTCGGGAGCCCTGCACGGAACCACAAGCAGAGGGGCAAGGATTGGGAGGGCCCATGAGAGGGGGTCCTGGAGTCGTCAGCCGGCACCGGCGGGGGAAAGGGACGTGCTTTCAGTTCCTCGAGCCCTCCCGGCGCGGCACGGAGCCCCGGAGGCGGCCGTGGGCAGGAGGGGGCTGCGAGGTTTGGCTCGCAGCTTTACCGGGCGCAGGGCGCTCGCAGCCAGCGGTGGGATCCGGACGCTGAGGTCGCGGGGTTGAGGTGGGGAAAGGCAGGCACAGCCCGCGTCCCCTCCCGGGATGAAGCAGGAGGGTTCTCGGGCTCAGCCGTGATCCGGCCTCCTCCTCCTCAGCACGAGGACCTGGAGCTGCTCCGGCGCCTCCGAGCCGAGTGCTGGAAGCTCGGGGACGCGCAGGGCTCGTGGAGAACGTGAAATGGAGACGCAACGCCTCGCGAGCGGGGTCGTGGGCCCCAAGGAGTCCATCAGATGCTGTGCCGGCAGCTGTAGGGCCAGACGTGGGTTTTTCTACCCGCTGGTGTGTCTTCGGGGGGCTCCTTCCTCCAGGAAGCTCTTGCAGGGGACAAAGGGGGTCCCACACGCCGTCACCGCAGGGCGTACGCCTCCGCTTCGAGCTCGGGCGTGATCCAAACGGGCGCTTTCAGAACAGGAGCAAAGCAATTCAGGGTCCTTCACGCCAGGACCAGCCTCGGAGGACCAGGACACGGGGCGGGAGCTGCCCCGAGCTGCTGCTCCTTCCCCTCCGGGGCCGCCACCGAGGAATTTGCTGCTTCGGGCCGCTCCGAGCTCAAATCAACCCGGGCAGAGCAGAGGCAGCGACAAGTTCTTCCTAAGATCCAACCTCAACCTCCCCTGGCGCAACTTCAGCCCGTTCCCCCTCGTCCTGTCACCAGGCACGTGGGAGAACAGACCAACCCCACCTCGCTACAGCCTCCTTTCAGGTATGTGTAGAGTGCGATAAGGTCGCCCTGAGCCTCCTCTTCTCCAGGCTGAACAGTCCCAGCTCCCTCAGC
>CM021766.1:150195729-150214118 GCA_011076525.1 Nettapus auritus
GTGAGGGGAAATTTGTGAAGAAAATGGGAAAATGAGCGTTAGAGGGGGGTAAAACTGCGCAGCGTGAGTGTGTGTGAACTTGTGGTGGGTTTTGAGGGCTCAGGAGTGGGGGTCCTGAGGGGATTTCCATAGGGAAAGGCATAAACTGGGGGGGTGTGAGGGGAAATCTGTGAAGAAAATGGGAAAATAACAGCTAAAGGGGTAAAAGTGCACAGCGTCTGTGGGGGAGCTTTGCAGTGGGGCTTTGGGGGCTCAGGAGTGTGGGTCCTGAGGGGATTTCTGTGAGGAAAGGCTGCAAATTGGGGGTGTGAGGGGAAAATTGTGAAGAAAATGGGAAAATAAACCTCAGAGGAGGCAAAACTTCAGCGTTTGTGAACATAGAGCTGGACTTCTGGGGCTCAGGAGTGTGGGTCCTGAGGGATTTGTGTGAGGAAGGGCACAAATTGGGGGTGTGAGGGGGAATTTGTGAAGAAAATGGGAAAATGAGTGTTAAAGGGGGGTAAAACTGCACAGAGTCTGTGGGGGAGCTTTGTAGTGGGGCTTTGGGGGCTCAGGAGCGTGGGTCCTGAGGGGATTTCTGTGAGGAAGGGCACAAACTGGGGGTGTGAAGAGAAATTTGTGAAGAAAATGGGAAAATAAACCTCAGAGGAGGTAAAATTTGGGGGTTTCTGAACTTGTAGTTGGGCTTCTGGGGCTCAGGAGTGTGGGTCCTGAAGGGACTTTTGTAAGGAAAGGCACAAATTGGGGGTGTGAGGGGAAATTTGTGAAGGAAATGGGAAAAGAAACCTCAGAGGAGGTAAAGCTTCAGAGGTTGTGAACTTAGAGCTGGGCTTCAGGGGCTCAGGAGTGTGGGTCCTGAGGGATTTGTGTGAAGAAAGGCACAAACTGGGGGTGTGAGAGGGGAAATCTGTGAAGAAAACGGGAAAATAGGTGTTAGAGGGGGTAAAACTGCACCGTGTGTGAGGTTCCGGTTGGGATTTGGGGCTCAGCAGGGTGCATCCTGAGGGGATTTCAGTGAGGAAAGGCACAACGTGGGGGTGCGTGAGGAGAAGTCCATGAAGGCTGCAGGAAAAGGAGCCTCGGAGGAGGTAAAGCGGCGCCGTGCGCGCACGTGGCCTCGCGGGGCTCCTTTGAGGAAGCTCTCGCATCTCGTGGTTCTCACCGTGCCTCTTCCCGGACCTCCTGGCTGGGACCTCTCGTCCCGCAGGCAGTGCCGGGGGCCAGCTCGAAGTGGCAGGAAGCTGTGCCTGCTTCGGTGGCAGCGCCGCGGCGTGCCGGTGCGGCTCCTCACCCCTGTGCGGCTCTCCCGTCCCCTCGGGCAGCTCCGAGCCCGTTTGGATCCCAAGGGGGCTGCGCCTGGGAGCGGCGGTGGTAAAGAACCGGGGTGGGTTTTGCTCCTGGGCACCAGCACGTGGCGGGCTGGGGAGCGGCTGCCAGCAGGCCTCGGAGAAGCTCCTGCCAGAGCCCGCCCAGCTGCAGGGCTCCGTGCTGCTCAAAAACAGTTGGGTTCGGGGGCTGTGAACGTCCCCGGACATCCAGGAGGAGGAGGAGGAGGAGGAGGAAGGTTTGTGGCTGGGTGCAGTCGGCGGGGGAAGCCTCAGGACCCACGCAGCAGAGGCTCCGAGCCCCCTATCAGCGCGCTGGGAGCTCCCGGCCCGGCTGCGAGGCGCAGATAGCGGCGTGCCCAGCCCGGGGGCTCCTCTCTGGGTCGATTTGCGCCGTGTTTTTCACCGCCCCTCTGCGTCCCCCCCCCGGGTATTGCACCCTGAGGTCCCCCCTCAGCCCCAGGTCTCAGCCTCTCCTCAGGTGGCAGCGGGGCACCGGAGCTCCTCAGCTGAGGCTTCCCCACGGAAACCAGGAGACGCGGCCGCCTGGCGCACCTCGTGGCACCAAAAACAGCGCTTGGAAAGGGGGGACGAGGCTGTGGGTGCGGCGGGGCCACGGCCCCCCGGGGCTGCTGGAGCAAGGGGACCCCGGGGGTCCCGTCCCTCGCTTCCACCTGCAGGGACGGTGACTGCAGCCCCCCGGGCAGCCCGCCCAGGTGGCCAAGGGGATCCTGGCCTGACTAAGAGGAGCGTGGCCGGCAGGGCAAGGGAGGTGAGGAGGTGACCCCCCCTCCGCTCTGCCCGTCAGGCCTCACCTGGAGTGCTGCGTGCAGCTCTGGGCTCCTGGTACAAACAGGACAGGGTGCAGCGGGGGGCACAAAACGACCCGGGGCCTGGAGCATCTCCCCTGGAGGCCGGGACACCTGGGGAGAAGGCTGAGAGGGGATCTCAGCAACGTGTACAAACACCTGAGGGGTGGGAGACAGAGGGATGGAGCCAAGCTCTTCTCCGTGGGCTGCGGGGACGGGACAAGGGGCAATGGCCGCAAGATGGAGCCCAGGAAGTCCCGCACCGCCATGCGAAAGAACTTCACGGTGAGGGTGACAGCTGGGACAGGCTGCCCAGGGCGGCGGTGGGGTCTCCTGCTCTGGAGATGTCCAAGGCCCGTCTGGACGCCCCCGTGGGCAGCCTGCTCTGCAGGGGGGTTGGACCCGGTGGTCTCTCGAGGTCCCTTCCAACCGCTGCGGGATCAGGAGGTGCGTGACAAAATGCGGTGGTAGCCCCCGGGCTGCGGCGCTGCCGGGCTGGGGGCGCTCAGGGCCGCTCCGGGAGGCGTCTTACCCCGGGACCCTGCTTCACCTCGGCACACGAAATCCTTCCCTGGGTGAAGGAGCGGGGGCACATCTCGTGCTTCTGCACAGCGCTCGGTGCTCTGCCCCCTGGGGAGCCATAAATACACCGGAGGCTGTGGGGTTGACGAAGAGCCGGGGGCTGGGCCGCGGGGTCCCGGCAGCGCGGGTTGGAAATGGCTCTGGAGCGGGAAGTGCGCCCAGGAGCAAACCTCAGGGCGCTGCTGGCCGTGGGGATGGGGCCGCGGGGGGGCTGGGGGCTGTCTGCGAAGCCCGGGGCTTGGCTGGGCTGAAACCAGGCCCCGGGTTGAGGCGCTGCCCTCGGGAGGCCTTCGTGCGGCGAGGCCGCGGTGCCGCCGCGTGCTGGAGCGGTGTTCGGGGGGGAGCCTCGTCGCGGGGGCAAAGCCCGCATGGGAGGCGCGTCTGGAGCTCGTGTGTGGTGGTGCCAGGGTGAAATCCCCTCCCGTGCCGTTCGCAGACGCTCACACCGACGGCGTGACTCCGTGGAGGGCCGGGAGGTGACGGCAGCCACGTGTGGGACAAGCGGAACGCTGGATCGCGCCCGCGGCTTTGTCGCGATAGCTGCCACAGCCGGCGTGCTCGTGGTGTGCTCGTGGTGTGCTCGTGGTGTGCTCGCCTCTCAGCGACTCCCGTTATTTCAGATATTCCCCGACCAAGCCCTGGGGCGCCGCGTCCCGCAGGTCCTCGCCCACCTGCACGGCCGCGGGCGCTCTGAGACTGGCAGGACGTGGAATCGGGCTGATGAGCGCGCGGATGTTGACAGCTGGAGCCCGGCTGCGGGGGCGAGGAGGAGCTAATTGGGACGGCTCGGCAGGCGTGCGGGCTGCGGCTCGGCGCGCTCGGCCTCCCGCCTCGCGTCCTCAGGCTGCGCCCGACCCCTCCGCCCGCGGCGGGCAGCTGCTGACGGGCCGTTCGCTTCTGTTTTTGGCAGAGCGGAAGCAGCTTCCACGTGTTTGACCAAGGACAGTTCGCCAAGGAGGTGCTTCCGAAGTACTTCAAGCACAACAACATGGCCAGCTTCGTGCGGCAGCTCAACATGTGTGAGTGTCTCCTGGCGGCGCGTGGCGCTCGTCCCGCTGAGGCTCCTCGCCGCCGCCGGGCTTTGGTTGGGGCCCTTATTTGGGGGACCCGGGGCTGGGTTTCAGGGTGGCCCCCGCGGATTTGTGCCAGACGTGCCCAGCCCTCCGCCTCTTCCCGGGGGTGTCACGGAGCGATGAGGTCCTGCCTTTGAGGCTGCGATGGAATCGCGCGGCTGGGAAGGACCCCGGAGACCGAGGCCGGCCGGCGCCCAGCACCGCCCCAGGGGCAGACCCTCGCAGCGGGGGCGGCCGCGGGGCCCGGCGCAGTTTGGGCTGGGGGAGGCTGAGCCGTTGCCCGTTTTTAGGGGGGGTCCCGCAGTGGCAGGGCGCTCAGGCAGCCGCGGAGAGCTCGCGCTCGTTCCCGCTCCCCGACCTTCCCGGAGCCCGTGGAGCTCTCCTCCAGCCCTCCCGTTTCCTTTCCAGACGGCTTTCGGAAGGTTGTGCACATCGAGCAGGGGGGGCTGGTGAAGCCGGAGAAGGACGACACCGAATTCCAGCACCCCTACTTCATCCGCGGCCAGGAGCAGCTCCTGGAGAACATCAAGAGGAAGGTCACCAGCGTAAGTTCGCGCAGCGGGTCTTTGGGAAGGGCTTCGCCGAACGGCGCGAAAGCAGGGCCTCGGTGTGAGCAGCGCCGCTGCGCTCGGGGCGCTGGCCCTCGGCTCCTTGTGTTCTGCCAGCGGCTCTGCTCACGGCCTCTGGCGCCGGTCGGAGCTGGTCGCCTGCCCCGGCTTTTTGCTGCCGTTCCCCTTGCTCCGGGGTCCTTCTCGCTGCTCTCAGCGTTAGGGTTGTGGCGGTGCCCTCGGGCTCCCCTCTGCCACCAGCAGCAAGCGAACCGGATTGTGTGGAGCCGGTGCAAACAGCGCCGCGGGCTGCCGGCACGGGGCGGCCACGGCTTCCGGGAGCCCTCGGGGACGCTCCGGGTCACGTCCCTCTCCTGGGCGCGGGCTGGGAGGCGTTTTGGTCCTCGTTACCCGAGTACTGATCAAAGCGGGGTGGAGAGGAGCCCGTGGAGCAGTGAGACGCGTTCAGCCCGGTAACGCCTGGCAGAGCCAACGCCTCCCGAGTGTGTCCACAAGAAAATGTCTGCTCCGAACCTCCTCAGCTGCTTTAGCGCTCGTGGTGGAAGTGGCAGGATGGCGAGCGACCCGAGGCGGCTCGCCGCGCTCCTCCGCCTTCTGCTCCTCTTTCACGAGCCGCCTGATGACTCCTAATTGCTGAGGGCGCTACGCAGTTCACTGCACGCAGAGCTCAAAGGCGTGCGAGGGGAATGCCCGCGGCGCACGCGCCCTCCTGTCTCTTCAGGTCTCGGCTGCTCGTAGCTCTCCGTGCCAGGCCTCCGATTGTCCCCGAGGTGCTTGGCGGGGGGGAGGCGGCAGCGGCAGCCACCTCGGCGCTCGGGCGGGACGAAATCCTCACCGGCGTCCCCCCCTTTCCGTCCCCAGGTGTCCGGCATAAAGAACGAGGACGTAAAGGTTCGGCAGGACAATGTCACCAAGCTGCTGACCGACATCCAGGTGATGAAGGGGAAGCAGGAGAGCATGGACTCCAAGCTGATAGCCATGAAGCAGTATGTATGGCGGGGCGGCAGGAGCCCGGCACGTTGCTTTTGAGCCCTCCTCCGCCGGAAGGCTCGCGGCTGTTCTCGATGCCGGTTGTTCCCTCGTGTCCCGCGGCTCCGTGGTGCTGCAGTCACCGGGGGTGTCGTGTCCCGTCCCCGCAGGCGCTCGGGCTCTGACCTGTGCCCGTGAAACCGGGGCTGGCCGCGGCTCGCCCCGGGGCTTAGGCACCCGGCGTGGGGGTCTGCCTGCCCCGGGTACCCGGTGTGGGGGTCTGCCTGCCCCGGGTACCCTCACAGATCTCGGTTGGAAGCCTTTTTCCCCGTTTGCCCGTACGAGGCGGAGCGGGTCGTGGGTCGGGTCGTGGATCGGCGCGTGCGGTTTCTGCCCAGCTGCCCCATCCCTGGGGCCTCCCGTTGTGGGGGCGGGGGTCGCCAAGGGACGGCTGCGCAGCGAAGAGCGTGGATCCTGGCTTTTGGAGCACGCCGAGCTGCACGGCCTCCCTGCGCTGGATCTCGTTCCCATCCCCTGTGCTTGCACGTCCCTTCGGCACCTCTGGCGTCACGGGAGGGCACAGAACCTGCCTCGCCTCCGGGGTCGTCCTCGGCGGTTCCCGTCACCCGCTGTTTGCCCAGCTACGAGCACCGGGCCGGGCTTCTCCCTCCCTGCAAGGGGAGGTGGGAGGTGGCTCGTGGTGGTCCCCGCGGCAGCGGGTGAGGCGTTTGTGCACCGTTACGGCGTTGTCCGCTGGATCCCCGGGCAGCAGGGGGATCTGCCGCTTCCCCCCCAGCCCCGCTGCTCCCCGGCTTCCGGCCCGGTTTGGGACTGCGAGGCTGGGAGCGTTCCCAAGGCGCTGCAGGGCTCCGGGCTGCGTTCCAGCCGCCCCGCTCGTTAGCGTTATTAATTACAAACGGCCTGGAAACCGCTAGGTGGAGTGCACGCGGCGGGACTGGGAGCTGGCGGCCCCTCCGCGCGGCACGGCGGCTTCCCCGCTGCTGGCAGCAGGGTCAGAGCTCGGCGCTGCTTTGAGAGCTCCCCAGGTACGTGGGGTCCTGCGGGGTGGCCGGCAGGAAGCGCTCTGTGTGAGCCCGGCGCTGGGGGAGCAGCACCGCGGGGAGGAGCAGGCGGGCAGAGCGCCGGGCTCGAGCCCCTGGGGCTCTGGTGGCAGCGGGAGCTTTCCTTGGGTCGCTGCTCTCCGTTCTTCCTGCCAACTTCCCCGTCCTGGCGGTGCTTTCCAGTCTCCACCTCACCAAACACGGCTTTTGGGCTTGCCTCCTGTCACCCCTCCCTCTTCCAGTCTCCATTTCTAGTTCCCCGTCCAGTTCTGGCCGCACCGGCCGCCTTCCACGTCTTCGTTTCCTCGGGAGCTTGGGATCAAAAATTCTCCTCCTGCTTCCCGGGCCTCTGGAGATGCACAACAGCATCAGAGCCGTGCAAAGGCCGGGGCCACGAACGCCTGAGGCTGGGAGCTTCAGGGAGCGTTTGGGGTTTGTCGTGGCCTCGTGCCCGTCCGGCTCGCGGAGCGGCGCGTGGCTGCCACGCGTGGATCCCTCCCCTGCAGGGACGGGTCCCGCTGCTGAGCGGTGCCGCCTGGCTGACGCTTGGTTCGCCGGCAGCTTTTTCTCAGGTGCGAATTTCTGCGCGGAAGGCGTCGCTCTCGGTGCCTTTCCTGTTCCTCGTCCCTTTGCCCCGCGGCATGTTCGGGTTCGGAAAGCCCCGGGAGAAGCGAGCGGCGGCGCGGGGAAGGCGTTCGCTCGAGCTCTGCCTGCGCCGGGGAGGCAGTCGCGGTCCCGAGGCGTCCGCGGGCGAGCAGCGGTGGTTAATTACGCTCAGATCCGAGCAGGTTCCTGGCCTGGAATTTCTGCCGTTGCTTTTGGCTTCTGTTGTGCTTGCTTAGCGTCCGAAGCCGTGGCTCGTCTAAGCCCAATGTTTCCCGCCGGGCTTCCAGACGCGGAGCTGTGCAGCTCCCTGACGGTCACTGCTGGGGCCGGCTCCGGCGGTGCCGCGCGCGCTGCCAGGCACTGAGCGTGCTGCTCAGCTCCAGCCCGGGGGGTCCCTCCCACGGGATGCAGTCCTTGCTGAACTGATCCAGCGTGGGCTGTCCACAGGCAGCAGCTCTTCAAGAACTGCTCCATATATGGGTCCGTACCACAGGGTCCATCCCTTTGGAGCAAACTGCTCCAACCTGGGTCCCCCACGGGCAGCAGCTCCTGCCGAGTCACCTGCTCCTGCGTGGTCTCCTCTCCACGGGCTGCAGGTCCGGCCCGGAATCTGCTCCGGCAGGGGTCTTCCACAGGCCGCAGTCTCCTTCGGGGCACAGGCTCCACCGTGGTCTCCTCCACGGGCTGCAGCGTGGAACCCTGCTCCACCGTGGTACTCCATGGGCTGCAGGGGGACATCCTGCTTCACCATGGTCCTCACCACAGGCCGCAGGGGACTTCTGCTCCGGCGCCTGGAGCACCTCTCCCCCTCCTTCTTCACTGACCTTGGCGCCTGCAAGGCTGTTTCTCACTCCTCTCACCCTCCCAGCTGCTGAGCGGCGCAGCGGTTTTTTCCCTGTCTTAAATATGCTGTCACAGAGGCGCAAACAACATCGCTTACTGGCTCAGCTCTGCTCAGCAGCGGGGCCCTTCCCAAACACGGGGCAGCTTCCAGATCCTTCTCCCAGCAGCCACCCCCATGGTGGCTTCCCTCCGGCTCCCCGGCCCCGGGGGAGCTGGGGCGTACCGGTGAGCTTAATCTTAACCAGGTGGCTGAGAGCAGCGAGCGAGCCGCGCTGCCCGCCCCTGCTTTTCCCGCTTCTCTCCCCGCCTCCCTGGGGGAGCTGCGCCGCGGGACGCCGCCAGCGCTTCCTCCCGGCCGTTTTTACGAGGCCCGGCCGCTAACAGAACTTTAAGGTAAAACCTCTCTGGGTGAAAACAAACCCGAGCAGACGCGCGGCCCGGCCCTGCGCAGTTCCTCCTGGCCAGAAGGACTTTGCCGTATGCGCCCCCCCCGTGAATCACCGCAGACAGTTTTGACCCGTGCGACTTGATGGCTTCCGAAAGCAACATCCACGTTATCGCCGCGCGGGGACGGAGTTTGCACGGGAACGTTTGTTGAGAAGACGGAGCCCGTCGGTGGGAGAAAAGCCGAGCTGGGCCGTAACGAAGCCGGCGAGGTGAGAGCCAGGTTTGGTCTTTGCCGTGCCTCGTTGATGGAAGCCCCCTGAGCTGTGGGAGCGAGGCGCTGCGGTTAAAAGCCGCTCGGAATGGGCTGGGGGCTGAGTCACGGCGCCGCCCTCGGGCCCCGCTGCTCTCCTCACCTCCGGGAGCGCGGCCGCCTCGTTCTGCGTCTCCGCCGCAACCGGCGCGGAAAAATCAGGGCCCAGGCTGCGCGGCGAAGACGTGAAACCTGTAAGGAGATCTGTGAAGTCGCCGGATCCTTCCGGCGTCCCACACCCCCCTTGTGAGCCCGCAGGGCCCTTCCCTCCCCGTGGCACCCGGTGCCGTCCGCGGTGCTTCACGGGGACGGGCGCTGGCGGATGCTGCCCGCCTAGCACGCCGGGCCGTGCGCCTCCGGGTGGCTTGGTCACCTGGTGGGGCCGCTCCGAGCGGATCGGGCGCCTCCTCTGCTGCTTTGGGGCAGAGCCACGACGGCCCCGGGCTGCCTGCGGTCCTCGTCGGGGCCGGGCCTCTGACAGAGGTGCTCCGGAGGCACCCGGGGGCCGTGCACCACGGCCGTCCGCTGGCGTTAGGGTGGGACAGGCGGGGAGGGAGCCTTGCCCGGGGGACCCGCGCTGGCTCGGAGGCAGCCGTCAGCTTGCTCTGCAGCCCTGCTGCCGTGGCATCCGCGCGTTTCATCTGCGCCGCCGCCTCTTACGAGCTCAGTCACCGCGTGAGGCCGTCTGAAGGCAGTTCTGGGCCTTCCCAACCACGGCTCAAGGACCTGGGGAGTGCTCGTTAATCAGCGCCGTGATCCAAACCTGAAATTAATTACCGCCCCGCTCTGGGGTGCTGACGGCAAAATAACACGGCCCAACCGCGCAGGCAGCCTCGGGCAGGTCCTCGCGCGCCGCCCGCGGGGACGGGGCCTCCTCGTGGCCTCGGAGGCCCAACGTCCTCCGTGTCCTTCTTGCCATTCGTCCTGTCCTCCGTTCCCTGCCCTCACCGGTTTGCTTTTCCAGAGCGCCTGCAGGAGCTGTTTGCAGACTTGCGGTGCCCCGGGCTGTGCCGGGGGGAGGAGGAGGAGGAGGAGGAGGAGGAGGAGGAGGAGGAGGAGGAGGAGGCGACTTCACCGTTCGGCGTCCTTCCCTCCGTCAGCAGCGCGCTCTCTGCTTTCCTCTTGAGCCTCCACTTTGCAGGAGGGGGTAGAGAACAGAGCAGAGCGCAGATAAAAACTGCGCTCGGTTTCCTGTTCTGTGCTCCCCCGAAGTGGTCGGGAGCAGCGCGGAACTGAAACGGGTTCGGCTGCGGTGCGGGTCCAGGAAGCGGCAGGAGGGCCGAGGGGCTCCGAGGGGCTGGGAGCCCACCCGTGACACCCCAGGCCTGGTGGGCCGGTCGCCGTTCTCAGGACGCCGGGCGTGCTGAAAGCGTCCTTGTCACCCAGCTGGGGAAGTGCCCTGCTTTCTGCGGCCTGAGCAGCGCGGCCGTGGGCTGGGTGGAACGGCCTCACCCCGCTCCGCGGCCGAGCGCGGCCCTTCCCCGGTGGGACTGGTTCCAGTCCCGAGCCTGCCCCAGGACAGAGGTTCCCCGGAACAGTTCTCAGCACGCCCCAGAGTTCTCTCGAGATGTTTTCCTTGAAAAACGAGATGAAATCGTGGCTGGGCAGTGCTGAAAGCCGTTGTTGTGCGGCAGGAGGCGGCTGAGCTCTCTCCCGGAGCTCTCCAGGACCCCGCGGGTGGCGTGCGCCCGTCCCGTTGGCCCTGCGGCCTTCCTGACTTCAAGGCACGAAGTCGGTAGGAGCGTAACTGATCTGCGGATGTTCGGCTGCCCAACCTTTGGCAGCGCCTGACGTCCCTTCTGGACGCCGGGCTCCCGGTGGGGCCTCGGGAGGGCACCGAGCTTTGCGCCTGGCCCTCTGGGCGCCTTGCTGCTTGTTGGGAACCCCGGGGCTGCCTCCGTGCCCTGCGGCGCCTGCAGCCGGCTGCCCACCGAGCGCCCGCGTCCCGCTGGAAGGATCAAAAGCGAGGAGCGGCGGCGCCGACGGGCTTTTGATAGATGTGCCCGGATCTCTGCCGCTCGTTAAGAGCGCGGCGCTCTCAGCTGCTGCCTGCCGCAGACGAAGATTGATCGTAGCCGGGGCTGGGGATCGCTTTTTAGCCCCGTAGCGGATTGAGGGCGAGCTGGGAGCCAGCTGCTGCCTGCCCCCGGACAGCTGGCACCCAGCCCCTTCCCCACAACCCTGTGGGGGGACTGGTGGCCCACGTGCGGCTGCCAGGGCAGACCTGGGGCGAAGAGGGTGGCGAGGTGCCACGGGGAGGCCTCGAGCCGGGGCTGCGAGCACAAGTTCCCCGGGGACGGAACCGGAGCTCGTGTGGCACCGCTCCGCTCCTCCGGCTGCGAGCGCAGGGCGGGGGGCGAGGACGGAGGCGGGGAGGGGAGCGGTTCGGGCGCTGCCCTCGGAAGGCTCCCCCGTGGGTTCGTTCGTCTCGTGTGACTTTGTCCCCCGGGACCCCGCGGCGGCGGAGCTCCGCATCTCAATCCCGGGGAGCCTGGGGAGCCGCGGCCTTTTGTGCGCCGAGC
This sequence comes from Nettapus auritus, assembly GCA_011076525.1. Lineage (NCBI taxonomy): Eukaryota > Metazoa > Chordata > Aves > Anseriformes > Anatidae > Nettapus > Nettapus auritus. The sequence goes on from CM021766.1 coordinate 150,206,786, forward strand.
CTGCCAGCTGCCGGCTTCAGCTGATGCCCGCGGTCAGCGGGGACGGGAGCGCTCGCTGCCTGTTCGCCTTCGCTTTGTGTCAGCTCCACGAGGACCTGGGGCCCGGCGCCGCGGGGGGAGGGCCGTGTGCCTGCGGTGGCAAAGAGCCGGCCTCGTCCGAAATTCAGGCGGCACCCAGGGCCCCCATCTTTGTCCGCTCTCGTTTCGGGCCCGCGTGAAATTCGCGGCGTGCTCAGCTCCCCGGTGCCCCAAGCGCCGCAGCGGGGCCGAGCAGCACGAGGACTCTGACAGCCCCGCTAATTAACGCTCCGAAGGCTGCTCCTCGGGGCCCCGCGTGACAAACGAGCGCTCGCCTGGCTCCGGGAGATAACGGGGGCGGCGCGGGGGGGCCGCCAGCAGCCGATGGCAACGTGCCCTCCGCCCGCGCCCTCCTGCGACGCCGCGATAACGCCGGGGCCGGCCGAGGCTCCCGGGGGGCAGCTGCGGGTTTTGGGGGGCCGAGCGGCGGGAGCGGGGCCGTGAAACGTTGCGGGAAGCCGGCGCCGCCGCCGAGCTTCGGTGACCGCTGGGACGAACCGTTGGAAACCGGCCCCTGCGAACTCCCGGCATCGCCTCGCGAAGCAGCGCCGGGCAAAGTCTGAAAGCTCCGGCCTCGGCTTAACCCTTCCCGCTGCCTGCTCGCTGCTCCCGCTGGGTGCTCGGCCCCCCCGGGCCCCTCGTGGTGTTCAGGTGGCCTGCGCCGTGCGCGCGGGGCTGATTTACGGCGCGAGGCCCCGCGGGGCGCGGAGCAGCCAGCCTCCCCCAGCCTAATTGGCGGGGAGCGCGCGGGGAGCGCTGCTGCAGCTGAGCTGGGCGGCAGCTGAGCCCTCGGCACGGCGGCTGCTGCCCGGCCCGCAGGCCTCGCGCGCCCCCGGGGCTGTCGCGGTGCTGCCCGGAGCTGCCCTGAGCACCCGGCCGCCCCGAGGAGCCTGGGGGTTTGTGGGCAGGAAGGGGCCTTGGTGTCCCCCTGGCTCCAGCCCCCACCGTGGGCACAACGCCCCCAGCCCCTCTGGGCGGCCTGGCCCAGGCCTCACCGCCCCTGGGGGCAGAATTTCCGCCTTATTTCCCACCTCTCCCATCCCCTGTGAGCTCCGAGCCTTCACCCCCACCCCCACAAAGGGACCCCCCGGCTCTCCTGCGGCCCCCTCGGACACGGGCAGCCCCCCGGGAGGTCCCCCCGGAGCCTTCTCGTTCCAGCCCCAGCACCCCCAGCCCTCAGCCGGCCCCGCGGCGGAGCCGCTCCAGGCATCTTTGCAGCCAGCTCAGACACCCGGGGAGCTTTCCCAGGCGCTCCCCACGGCCTGAGCGGTGCCCAGGGGGGGCTCCACACCCGGCTCGCGGGCCCCGGCCTTGCGGGGAGCTTCGCGTGCCCTGCCCGGGGGCCGCGTTTGTTCCCAGCTGGCCTTTCCTTGTCTTGCAGCGAGAACGAGGCGCTGTGGCGGGAGGTGGCCAGCTTGAGGCAGAAGCACGCTCAGCAGCAGAAAGTTGTCAATAAGGTAAAGCCCCCGCGGCCGGGGTGCCGCCCGTGCGGGAGGACGCGGGCCAGGCGCGCTCCCTGACGCCTTCCCTTCTTCTCCCCGCAGCTTATCCAGTTTTTGATTTCACTGGTGCAATCCAACCGTATTCTTGGGGTGAAGAGGAAGATGTAAGTCTGCATTTCTCCATCCCGATAGCGATCCCCTGTCTGAGCATAGAGGATCAGCAGAGTGGGTCCCCCCGATCTCTGCCTCCCGTAGCAGCCTTGCCAGTGGGGTAGGACTGGACAGCGGTCATTGGGATCATGTGAGCCTCCAAGTTCTTGCTCCGGCCAGACCCAGCTAACACTGCCCCGCACCGACGCCGAGAGGGGCTTGCGAGCCGGGCCGCACGAGCCGTGGGAGGCCGCCGACGCCCACGCACGAATCGAGCCTGGCCTCAGCGTGCCGTGGGTCGTTCCGCCCCTCGCGACTCGCGCTGGGGGCCTGTCCTCCCCGAGAGCTCGAGGACGTCGCGCTGGGCCCGTCGGCGGCCGCTTGGCGTCACGTACGAAGGGCCGGGTCCCCCCGGCTGGCCGCGGGGCTGCCCCGTTGCGCGCGAGCCGTGCCCGGCCGCGCCATATGGCAGGCGGCGCCCCAGCAGGCTGGGTTGTTAACGACGTAGCGGCTCGTTACGGCGCGTCCCGGGCGGGCCTGGGCGATGCGTCCCGCGAGGGCAGCGTCCAGCTGCAGTGCTCGGGCACGGAACAGGGCACGGTGCCGCGGCTGCCCACGAGAAACCCGTCCCTGGGTGACCGAGGACCGCGTAGGGCTGCCCCCAGGCTTCGCATTTCCGCCCCGCGGGGGCTGGGGCCGCGTCCCCGCGGGGTGGGCTGGGTGGTGCCGGGGGCTGGCAGCACCGTGACCCCGCGGCCTTTGCGATTGTTTTGCAGCCCCCTGATGTTGAACGACGGCGGTTCAGCACATTCCATGCCGAAGTACAGTCGCCAGTACTCCCTGGAGCACGTCCACGGCTCGTCCCCGTACGCAGTAAGTGCACCGCGACGGGGCTCGGCGGGGGCTGCAGCGTTTTGGTGGGGGCGTTGACGGGCACGGGGCACCAGCCCCCGCGTCCAAACCCCGGCGGCGGCAGAGGGGCGGCAGCGCTCAGCTCACCTCCGCTGCCTCGGGCTTCGCTTCGGCTTTGTCACCGAGCGCACCTGGTGTCGGCCGGCCCTCGCCGAGCGGTTGCTCCGACTGGCCAATTAACGCCTGTGCGATTAGCACAGCTTCTGGCGCGCTGCTCGGTGCCCAGGGATCACCGGGAGCCTCCTCCAGGCCCTGAGCCCTCGCTGGGCTCGGAAGCCGCCGGCTTCTCGCTCCTGGCTGCGTCAGCCTGGCCTGCTGCAGGGAGCTGGGTCCGCGGGGCTGGCGTCTCCCTCTGCCTGCAGCAAAGCCTGCCGTGACGCCGCACAAAGCCTGGCACTGCACAAACCCTGCCGTGACGCTGCACAAACCCTGCTGTGACACTGCACAAAGCTCTGACACTGCACAAACCCTGACACTGCACAAACCCTGCTGTGACACTGCACAAAGCTCTGACACTGCACAAACCCTGCTGTGACACTGCACAAACCCTGCCGTGACGCTGCACAAAGCCCTGATGCTGCACAACCCCCGCCGTGGGAGCCAGCCGCCGTCCGTCGGGCGAGGAGCTGCACCGAGCTGCTTGTGGTGCTGATTTTCTGGCAGGGCTGCGCTTCGGGAGCGAGGCTTGGCAGGCGGGACAGCGGCCGAGTGCCTTCATCAGCTGCTTGCAGCGAAGTTAAGGCTTCCAGCCGGCACCACCTGCCCACGCTGCTGCCGGGGGAGCGCATTCAGCTCCCGCCACGCAGCGCCCTGCAGCGCCGGGCTGATCCGCTGGGATTTTAGCCCAGCCCCGAAATGGCTGGGCCCCGTTCCGGAGCTCTCCTGCCGCCAGCCCACCCGCTGCGAGGGCTCCGCTCCCCCCCCAGCTCCGTGCGGCGCCACGATCTCTGCCTTTATCCTCCCTCTGCGCAAGTGCTCGCGCAGGGCCTCCGGGAGCTCCTCCAGCCCTGGCGGTGCTGGTTACGAGCAGCGCGGGTGGCCGGCTCCTCGCCTTCCCTGCGCCTCGGATTTCTTCATCCCGGGGCGCCGAGAACTGCAGCGTTCCTGTAGGCATCGAAGCGAGGAGCTGCCGCGTGGGAGGGGAAGGGTGAAGCGCCGAGCACAACGCCTGCGTGTCGAATCGCCCGGAAAAGGCTCCAGTGCGGTCACTTCGGCAACTGCCTGCCGCGTGCCTCGTGCTTCACGCGCTGTGGCTGTCGTTCCAGGCTTCTTCCCCGGCGTACAGCGGCTCCAACCTCTATTCCCCGGATTCTTCGGCCAACTCCGGTCCCATCATCTCCGACGTGACCGAGCTGGCCCAGTCCAGCCCTTCAGCATCTCCCAGCGGCAGCCTCGACGAAAGGTACGCCGCTGCCGCCGTGGAGCCTCGGCTTCGTGGGGAGCGTGTTCCCCCGGGACTGAGAGCCAGAAAACGGCGCGGCCCTTGGGGCCGGGCACGCCGAGCTCGCTGCTGCTGGCCTGGGCTTACAGGGAGCTGCCCTGGCCCAGCACGCTGACGTTTTGGTTGTTCAGCTCTAATCCTCAGCCAACATTTGCCGCTTTGCCTCCCTGCCCAGCGTGGGCCCGCCCCGGAGGGGTCCCACAAACGGCAGCCGGAAGTGCCCGGGTGCCCTCGTTAGGGGCAGAGCCCAGGCACAGCGGGGTCACTGCCCTCAGGGGGCTCTGGGGCGGTGTGGCCGCGCCGTGCGTCTCGGCGGGACGGAGGGAAGGGCACAGGGGCTGCGCAGAGCAGCTCAAAAGCTGGATTGTGTTAGCCGCAGTGTCTAAAAGAGCCACGGGCTGCTCCCGGCAGAGCTGGCTGCGCTCGGGTCCTGCCCCGCGCGGCCTCGAGCCCTTAGCCGCGAGAAACGCGCCGAGATCACAGCGCGAGGCTCCGGTGCGTCGGGGAGCTAATTGGGACCGCAATCAGAGACAAATATTTGGGTGCTCTGTGAGCCCCGTCTCTGTAGCTGGCTCCGCAGGCTTCGTAGGTGGGGAGGGCAGCGCAGGCACGAGGGGTTTGTCCTGCTGTGCGGGAGCAGATCTCAGGAGCCGAGACGCCTCGGTGGCAGGTCCTCAGCCGCCCTCTTCCCCCCCGCAGGAGCAGCCCCGTGGTCCGCATCAAAGAAGAGCCCCTCAGTCCCTCCCGCAGCCCCAAGATAGAGGAGGCCAGCCCGGGGAACCCTCCTGCCGTCGAAACGCCGCTGTCTCCCTCCACCTTCATCGACTCCATCCTGCAGGAGAACGACCCCGGCACCGCCGCCGCTGGCAACAGCACCACGCAGCCTCCGCCCCAGGAAAAGTGCCTCAGCGTCGCCTGCCTCGACAAGTAAGTGCCGGCCCCTTCCTCGGGGCCGCGACGGCGCCCGTGGCGCTGGGGGCAGTGAGCGCAGCCCACCCCCAGTGCGCGGGGACGTGGCTCTGCCACAGGAGGAGGAGGAGGAGGAGGAGGAGGAGGGCACCGCACTCGGTCGCCCCGCTACCAGCCGTCCTTCCGAAGGGACGGGCCGTGTGCTGCAGCTCGCTTACGTTACACAGCTGCAGAAGCCGAAACTCGCCTCAAAGGGTGATAAAAACGAAATCCCAGAGCTGCCGAGCCCTCCTCAGTTACTGAGGAGCCTCGCGGGCTGGGCAGGAGCGGGCGAAGGACACGGAACGTTGGTAGGAGCAGCGCTTGGAGCCGTAGGCGCCCCGGGGGAGCTCGTTCCTCCTGTTCTCAAGTTGCTGGGGAAGGGCAGCCCGCGAGGCCTGGTCGCAGCGCCTCTGTGTGCGCTACGAGGCTGTGATTTCACCCAGAAGGCGTCCTTTGTTCGAGGGGACTCCACCTGACCCCAGTCACCTCCCCGTGCCCAGCAGCACCGCAGCGGGTGACAGCACCGGGCTCAGGTCCTGCGTCCTGCCAGCCTGGCGCCGCTCGCCTCCTCCGAAGGCTCTGCAGTGGCACGACCCGGGTGCTCCAAGCGCCTTCCAGCCTGGGCGGCGTTCGTTCCTCAGCGTGCACGCCCTGGGGGGCTGTGTCTCACTCGGAGGTCCCTGACGGGTGCTGGGTCGGCGCTGCCAAAGCTCGCCCTCAAACCCGGGGCTGAAGCGACTTCTCCGAGGCCGCCTCTGGTTTTGAGATCAGGACGGAACGAGGAAACTTCCCACAAGCTGGCTGCGCACCCAGGCACGTCCATCCCGGCCCCTTCCCGTCTCCCACGGTGGCTCCGCGCAGCAGCCTCGGAGAAACCGTCTGAAGCGCTGCCCACGGCTGCTTCCAGCGACGGTGGAGAGCGATTCAAAGGAGGAACCTGGCCCGAGCTACAAAGCGCTCCCGAGCCAGCTCCTCGCCGCCGGTGGTCGTTATTGCCGGCCGGGGCCCTGCTGTCCTCGCCCCGGGCGCGTTCCCCAGGAGCGCTGCACGAGCTGGGAGAGCTCGGGGCCTTTTTTCCTGGAGAAATGAGAGAATCGGTGCAGGGCCGCGCCGGCGGCTTGCTTTCAGCAACGGGAACGTTTGGAAGGAAAAGCGGCGCAGGGAACAAAAGCCGCTCCGTGCACCTCGAGTGCTTCGCGTTCGGGGCGCTGGGGGAGCGGCACCCACCGCAGCCTGTGGCCCCTGGGGATGGGAGCCGGGGTTTCTCTTCGCCTCCAGGGCTTTTTCCCCTTTCCCTGCACAGCCACGCAGCTGGGGACAGGCAGAGCCGCGGCCCGGAGGCGTCAGCAGGGAGGTGCAGGGACCCAGGGCCTGGCTCTGGGGTCCCCGTGTCGGCCCCGGCTGGCGCAGCCCGGGCGAATCCCGCCTCGTGCCCCAGCGCACGCGGCTCAGGGGGGTCCCTCGGGGCTCCCGCCTGCGTGCCTGGGGCCGGTGTCAAAACGGTCTCAGTGCCGTCACCTCCCAAAGCCACCAGCACCGCGGGGCCGGATCCTGCGCCTCACCCGCAGCTGGCACGGCCTTCCCGCGCAAGGAAGCGGCCGTGGTTCTCCAGAAGCTGCCAGAAGCCGCGTCTCCTGGTGACCAAGCCCCGCTTTCCCCGTGCCAGCCCGGTTTTCTGCCGGCACTGGTCCCCGTGCCCCCGCTGCCCCGACGCGGAGCCTGCTTTCTTGCCCTTCCTCCGTCAGCCGGGGTGCAAAGGGGGCAGTGCCCGCGCTTGGGCTGCAGAAAGGGTCCAAAGCAAAGGCAGAGCCGTGCCGGGACCCTGCCGGCCTGCGGGGCGGGTGGTTACCAGCACCCCAGCAGCGCCCTCGGCCCTCTCCACGCGGGGTCTCGGGGCGAGGCGGCGCGCCCTGCTGCTGGCACCTGCACCCAGAGCCCAGCCCCACGGCCCGGAGGGGCCCCTGGGCGCTGAGCGCCGGCGCTGGCCTCTCTCCCGCACAGGAATGAGCTCAACGACCACCTGGACACCATCGACTCCAACCTGGACAACCTTCAGACCATGCTGACCACGCACGGCTTCAGCGTGGACACGAGCGCGCTGCTGGACGTGAGTTAGCGCGGGCGGCGGCACGGGGGGGGCGCGGGAGCTTCGGCCGGGGGCTGCCCCGGCCCCTCCCGGCCCTCACCGGCCCTTCCTTCGGCAGCTCTTCAGCCCCTCCATGACGGTTACGGACATGAACCTCCCCGACCTGGACAGCAGCCTTGCCAGTGTGAGTAGCTGCTGCGGCTCCCCCCGTGCGCGGAGCAGCGGGGGCTTGGGCGGCTCCGGGGGGCTCGGGCAGCTCCTGGGGGGCTCTGA
>JAACYP010014441.1:0-22347 GCA_011076525.1 Nettapus auritus
TCCTGGGTCCTTTGCCTTCAGAACTATCTCCTTAAGGGACTCTGTCAACCAGATCTCAAAATAGGCCATAGTTTGCCCTCTGGAGATCCAAGGCAGAAATTTTGATAATCACCTCCTTTATTTCACCAAGGACCAGAAGTTCTATTGTTTTGTGATTGCTTGCCTAAGATGGCCTCCAACCACTACATCACACAAAAGTCCTTTGTGATTGCAAACAACAGCTCAAGCGGGATACCTTGCCTAGTATGCTTCCTCACCACCTGTGTCAGGGATTTATCCTCCACACACTCCATCAATATCTTAGACTGCCTCCCTTTTGCTGTATTGTATTTTCAGCAGACTTTGGGGAAGTTGAAGATTCCCATGAGAACAAGATCTAGTGATTGTGAGACTTCTAGTTGCTTATAGAATATTTGATCTACCTCTTCATCCTGGTTGGGTGCGCTATAATGGACTACCACCATAATATCAGCCTTATTGGCCTTTCCCCTGGCTCTTACCCAGAGACACTGAACTCTTTCATCACCATCACTCAGCTTCATGCAGTCAAAGCATTGCCTACTGTAAACAGCTACCCTACCTCCTCTCTTTCCCTACATATCTCTACAGGAGAGTCTGTAACCATCTATCACAGCACTCCAGGCATGAAAGTCCTGAGACTTTATTAAAAAATCAAGTTTACATTGTTTAAATAAATGCAGCATGGGAAATAGAAGCACTTAAATTGGGCTGATGAAACTGTTTTATTGGATGGAGTGATTGGAATTCCTTTGTGCTCCCCTTCAGGTGCTCTCCCACTGACACCTCTTCCCTTTCCCATCTCTGAGCATTTATTCCTGATGCTGACCAATAAAAGTCTTACGGACTAATGTTTCTCTCCCGCAGCAACCTTAAACTCTCTTCACCAGCTTGACAAGCCTGTAACCAAAGATACTTTTCGCTTTCTCTGACAGATGGAATGGGGCATCAGCTCCCAGTGGTCCCCAGACCAGGTTTCTCAAAGAGTCCCATGGTCTAAACAGCCAAAGCCCCGTCTGTAGCACCAGTTCCTTTCAAAGCCTTTTCCTCTCACCAGAGGATAGAAGAGATGACCACCTGTGCTCCAAGAGCCTCTACAGCTGCTCCAAGGGCTCTGTAGCCCTTCATAATATGCCTTGGACTACTCTCAACAGAGTCATTGATACCCACATGAAATAAAAGCAGTGAATAGTCTGTGGGTTGTACAAGGCTCGGTAGTCTCTTGGCAACATCCCCAGCATGAGTCTCTTATATACAACAAACCTCTCTTGAGGTTAAGTCAGGTTGGCAAATGGGTGTTTCCATTCCCTGCAGAAGAGTGTCACCTATGACTATCACCCATCGTTCTTTCTTGGTTAGACTGATCATTATACTGGGAAGAGACTGAGCTGGCTCAGTCAACACCAGTGTCTCCCCTGACATGTCAGGTCCTTCCTCTGTAGTCCCCAGAGCAGTAAACTGGTTCTGCAAGGGCATATCAGGCAGTGGGGGAAGTCTCTTCCTTCTGATGGTCCTTGCCATAACAAGCTTAATTTTTCTGTTTTGAGCATTGTTTCCTTCTGTGTATTCCTGGGGGGGGAGTTTCTGATTGTGGGTCTGATGCAGACTGCACATAGTGCCACCTAACTCCTCAGGTTCCCTGATGTTGTGCAGTCAGATGCTCACTTCTGACAGCAGCTTGGCTACGTGCTGCAGGAGGCCCTCCATCTGGGTACAACTTCTGCAAACAGGTAAGCCTCTGTGCCTGCCACAAGAGGCACTTCCTGCAGTCTGAAGTCTGCACTGCAGCTTCACCCTCCAGCAGCTGTCTAGGTGGAGGCATCAAACAGCACTGGGGTAGGTGGTATAGACACCTACACCTACAGCCTTTGAATACCCACTATCCTGTCTTAAGTGCAAAGCAAGAAGGGTGGCCTTTACTAGTGCAAATGGTTGCTGCACCATTTGGGGCATCTCATCTCTTCTTGTACTTGTGTGGAACCAGCTCATAATGCTTTGTGTTGTTTTTCAGACCCGTGTTGTCTTCATTTTGTCTGTTTACCAATTTGAGCTTCTTACGAAAACTAGAAGGCATACTTTGTGTTCCGTATATTATTTCATTTCGACCAATGCTTGAAAAGGAAATGAGGTTAGATAACCTCGGTTCACATTGTACATGGTGAACAGTCAATTTGACCCATTATTTCAGTGCTGAATGCTTGTCTGCTCTATCACAAATTTACACCTACCCTATTTCCCCTTTATTTTATATGTAGCTTAACAAAATTTCTAATTCAGTATTTATTCTCCTCTTCAGTTCTACACCTCTCTCTTCATAGTTGTTCTTTTCTTCCCTTACGCTGCTGTTCAAGCATTCTTTTGTTCCATATATGGTTTACTTACAGTTGGTTCTTACTCAGGACAGATGGCCCTTGTGACAGAAAATCCCCCAGCCTGATGAACTTAGCTTTTGAAATGTCACTGTATTTTGGATGAAAAAGTGAGGCTGGTCTCCACTGATCACTAAGTTTCAGGCCAAATGTCCTTTTCTCTGATTGCACCTGTAAAGTTAAGAATAAAAATATGACTTGAGACGTACCATTTCTAATAGTTTTGTGTTAACAGCTGTTCCCTTTGCAGTAAAGTAAGTTGTGTTGGAACGTACACGTGCATCCAGCTGTTGTGGTTTAACATGGCCAGCAGCTAAACACCACACAGCTGTTCACCCACCCTCCCTCTCTGGGATGGGGGAGAGAAATGAGAAAAACTGAAACTTGTGGGTTGAGATAGAGACAGTTAATTAGGACAGAAAATAAAATAATAATAATATGTACAAAACAAGTGATACAATTGCTCACCACCCGCTGACTGATGCCCAGCCTATCCCTGAGCAGCCAGCCCCCCCACCCCGGCTAGCCACCCCTATATATTATTTAGCATGACATCAGATGGTATGGAATACCCCTTTGGCCAGTTTGGGTCAGCTGTCCTGGGTCTGTCCCCTCCCAGCTCCTGCTGCACCCCCAGCCTGCCCGCTGGCAGGACAGAGCAAGAAACTGAAAAGTCCTTGGCTTAGTGTAAGCACTGCTCTGCAACAATTAAAACATCAGTGTGTTATCAACATTAGCCTCATCCTAAATCCAAAACATAGCACCCTACCAGCTACTAGGAGGAAAATTAACTCTATCCTAACTAAAACCAGACATCAGCCTTGTCCATTTTTGTTGTCCCACCCTTTGTTTGAATGAACCTGTGTCTGTCTGCTCTTCTGAATGTTGCACTTATTTATGTAATCTGATAGTGGCCTTGTGTTGCTGGAAGATTCTAGAATTAAATATAGGGTTAGTCCACTGAAATGACCTGTTCTGCCTATGGCAGCAGTACAAAGTAGTGTGTGTTTTCTTTTGTAAATTTTGAGATCCAAAATATTTTTGTTTTGGGAAAAGGGATCTCATTCATATCCATTGTTTTCCTAAGCTAAAACAGTGCTGAAGCATTCGTACTACCATTTTGACTACGGTTGGTGGAATTCAAAAGAGTCTGGACTTGGTCAGGCACTTCAGAGCCCATCTATATCCTGCCACTGGTTACATGCCAGACCTAAGACAGTATGGGAGCCTAGCTGAGCTCACATGATTTTATGGGAATTGGGGGGTGGGGTGTTATTGTGTGGTTTTGATTTTTTTTTTTTTTTTTCCTCATAAATTCTTTGCTGTTTATGAATTTTCTTTGCGGGCTTACAATAATCCTGTTAAGGACCACAGGGGAAGTCATGTACTGGACATGATAACAAATACTGTAATATTTCTGTTGTATTTCTGTAGCTCCTTCAGTGTTTAGAATGTCTTGCAAAATCCAGTTACGTATTTATATAGTTCAGTTAGCAGGATTCTCCGTATTTTACTAAATTTCCATTGAAATTAAGCTTTTGCATCATCTTTGTAAAAGATAACCAACAATAGAAAGAGTTGTGCATTTTTAGCAATTCACTTAATGATGATATTAAGGCAATTCTAAGTTTTATTTTTGAAGAAAAAATCTTTAAAACATAGACATTTCATTTTCTCAAATTTATATTGAATATGTATGAGTGAGATCCATGAAAATAGCTTATTATACATGCAGACAGATTATGCTTATAAATTCAAATGCATAAGATGTGTACATTTTAATTTATAAGCACAGATATATAAGTATTGTGGCAACACCTAAAAAGATTTGTTTGTGTACAGGAATCAGTCGAATGTAAGAAGAATGCACACCGCTGTGAAGCTCAATGGAATGGCACTTAATAAATCACAACATGCTCAACTTGTTCTCCTGAATATGCCTGGACCTCCTAAAAACAGAAAAGGGGATGAAAACTGTATCCTCTGCTATATTGCTTCTATAGTTCCTGAAATTGGAAGTTTGATTTTTTAGGTTGTGCCACTATCTACTTTCCATTTCATGGAAAAAAAAAAAAAATCAAGTGTTGATAGTGCTACCACTGTCAACCATGGAGTTTCTGTCAGTTGAATTGATGCAAGACATTCAATGTTTAACTTTTCTTTTAACTTTCTATTTTCTCTTTTCTGTAGGTCAGTAGGGCAGAACAACACATTTTCTTGTAGAAATCCCTATAATTAGTCTTCACTTCTTCTGCCTGAGTAAGCAGGTGGAAGTGTCCAAGCATAATTGGGCAGTAAAGGGAGAGACACGGGAAAGCTTCCTGATGAACTTGCTTTTTAATTGTACATCAGACATCTTGGGTCATTAGTAGCTGTTTTGCTTCTTCTCTGTGATCTTTTGACTTAATGATACTTCAGACATGGAGTTTTTGGAAGTACTGACAGAAGGTCTGGACAGAGTTCTCCTAGTCCGAGGCAGTGGACGTGAAGTGATCACCATTTATTCTTAACCTGATTGTTTTCTGTTTTTTTGTTTTGTGATTCTTGGGGCAGGGGGCAAAATGTGCAACGTTATTTGATGTAATTGGAGCAGCTTCTTTAAGAGCTCTAGCACATTGAAAACAATCTGCAAACTGAATCTTCTGGTGAGGTGTTCTGTTTTTTTCTACTAAAATGTTATATTTAAATTATATTTTCAAAAGATTTATGTTGAAAATATTTCCATAGTGGATTAATAAATGCTGCATGGATTAGGATATTTATATATAGCATATTCTGACATCTGTTAATCTGTGGTGAAACAAGAAAAGAAATAGTAATGCTATTTTATTTTTAAACATAACAGAAATGTAAGCAACTTTTGTTGTTCTTAGTTTCTGCTCTGCTTCTAAATAAAAGGGAGAAGTTGGCTTCCTCACTTACAAAGATGCTGCTATGTTGCTTCTGTTGGGATTAGTTCAGGAAACTTAATTCAAAGATGTGTTTAAAAAGCACTCAAATTAGGATGTTGTTAGGTATTTTGAAGTATTTTTCCCTGAGGTTCATGATTTGCCACTCTTGCTTTAAATAGTTGTGGTTTTTTGTTTGTTTGTTTCTTTGTTTGTTTGTTTTAAATACTTCAGGAAAGGTATGTATACTTCAAAAGTCTTCAGGTGACAGTAATAGTAAATTGTACTTTTTTTTTTTTTTTTTTTTTTTTTTAATAAGCTACACTGTACTGCATAATTATACCAAACAGTACAATTCATAGGAAGTCTATGATGCAGTATCGCCACTTACTGGAAGCAAACTTAAAGGTATTAGTAAGTCACAGCGAACAGATCAATGACGTGTATGTAGTTTCTTGTTTTCAAATCTATGTATTTTGAGAAATGTTGTATGTACACACTGCTATGAAAATAAAATCTCCTTTTCAGGAAAACAAAACCAAAAGAGACGATAAGTATTTTATTTGTACTAGTAGAACAAACAATTTAAGTGCTTGATAGAAGCAAAGTTTCCAGTCAGAAATGTGCCTGTTTACAATCATTGTTTACTTCTGCAGTTCTAAAGACTCTAAGATACCAAAATGATCCATGAGTAACTTCTGCCTTGTACCGTGGCCCTCCAAGTGCCTCTTGGTGTGTCCTGGAGGTGAGCGCCATCTGAAGTGCAACAGGTTGTTTTCCTGACTGCTGTGCTCCCTGGTTCTCTAGGAGCGCCTTTGGATGCACACCAGCATCTTCTGAGTGCCTTCCTGAGCAGAAGAAAACAAGGAGACTGGTAGCCTTGAACTAGCAAAAGCAAAGGAGATAAGGGATGAAAGCAAGAATCAGGTAAAGAGCTGAAGGAAGATTCTAGGCTGACCCATAGTAACCCTTTGCTCGTTAAAGGTAAAACACATATTAAAAACCACACTCATCAAAATGGAAACATATGGAATTGTGGGATTAGCCTACCCCACTGCTGGTCCTCTGTTACTCACATGCTTCAGTGGGAGATAAGCTAGGTGAGCTAAAATGACCGATTATTGCCAAGCACCTGATTCTGCAGAGACATATGCCTCAGGAGCAGCTCAGCACAGAAGAACTTGCATTCGCCGTTTTGGGCTAGCTGGAGGCACACAACTCAGGGGTCTCTCAAACACCACAGTGTATTCTTTCACTGCGGGGTGGCCCAGCTGGGCTGTCCGCAAAACAAGCAGAATGCACATTGAGCCCAAGCCTGGTGAGAGCAAGGCTCACACATGCTGCACCATTCCTAACCTGGGGAAAGCTGAGGGCTTCGAAATTCTTACTGCACAGCAATTCGATAATGCTGTTTGAAAGCACAGCTAGTTTTGGAAGTGTGTCATCTCCTTTGCTGTGCACCTGTCATCCTGTCTCCAGAAAGAAGGGGATGCTAACTAGGCTAGAGCTTGCACTGGGAAGAAGACGTGTGGCAAGCAGCAAACTCGAGCAATGCTAGTATTGCTGCTCCCTCCTGGGTTCCCTGTATCCATGAGCGTCCTTACTGCAAGGGAAATCTCAGTCCTGTAGAGATGCCGCTTAATAGGGCCAGTAAGGAGAATGCTGCCTAGGGACTGCCTGTCGCTTCCTGGATTCTGAGAGACCAAGGACAGCTGTGGCTCCACTCCAGTCTGCGCCACCAGAAACAGGCAGGTCTCTCCACAACAGTTGCTGTCAGGCACTGCTCTGGATGGCAACGTTGTCCACATGGTCCATGCAGAGGTAACTCCAACCTCGCCCATGCCAGGAGCCTCTCGTACTGCAGGGGCCCCTCAATGCCACGTGTTGGACTTGATAGACTCGGGAGGTCCGGCAGCACTGCTTTGCCAATGGCTCCATGTCTGTGGTGTAATGACCACAGGGAGGCCAGGGTTCTTTTAGGAATCAGTAACTTCAATTCCCTTATTGAGGATAAGTTCCCTTCTCATACCACTACCAGTGGTACTTTTCCACTCTATTCATTGGTTAACAACTTTGCCCAACAACAGCAAACATTTAGCAACTTCCATGTCTGAACAGTTGGAGAACAAGCAGTTTGAGAGAGCAAGTGATGAGAGCACTTCTTTGTTTCTTCTAACTTCTTTACATTCCTCATGGCCTCATCACTTAGGAGTCCAATGTTATAACCAACCACGGGGCTTGTCAAACCCTATGGCGATACTCCCACACGTGCCTTTTTTTTTGGGGGGGGGGGCAATGCAGCTGTGCACAGCTCCCACTTCCCCCTCTGTGCTGTGCTCTTGGAGCCTGTTGGTGTGTGTTGACATGCTGTATCGGCGGTACAGGGGTCTGTTGGACACTGCTGCATGTTTTTTCCCTGTAGGAAGGCCTGACTCAGACAGCCATAAAACCAGCAGAATGTGCATTGAGCCCAAGCCTGCCGAGAGCAAGGCTCGCACATACTGCACTGTTCCTAACCCAGGGGAAGTTCAGGGCTTCGAAACTTGCTGTAACTTGAAAATGCTGTTTGAATGCAAAACAAGGCGTTTTGCAAGATGATCACCTGTTTTGCTGTGCATCTGTGCTCCTGGCTTGGGAAAGAAGGAAATACTAAATAGGATCCTAAGTAATAAGGCCAAACGCTGGCCATGACCATAACCCTAACCCTGACCCTAACCCTAACCATAACTCTATCGCGGACCCTGACCCTAACCCAGACCCAGACCCTAACACGGACCCCTAACCATAACCATAACCCTAACCCTAATGGCAGAGCTAACCTTAACCCTAGGCCAGGGCATGACCCTAGGCCTAACCTTAGGCTGGGACCTGACCCCTGAACCTAACACTAACCCCAGGCAGGGCCCTGACCCTGACCCTATGCCTGGGCAGGGGCCTGACCCTAATCCTAACCACTAACCCTAAGCCAAGGCCTGACCCTAACACTAACCCTAAAGCCTAACCCAAAATCTAACCCTAACCCTAACCCTAATGACCCTAACCCTAACAGTAATATCCCTAACCCTAATCCTAACAATAAACCTTAATCCAAATGCTAAACCCTAACACCCTAAACCTAACCCTAAACTTAACACTAACACTAACCCTAAATGTTAACCCTAACCCCAAACTCTAACCCTAGTCCTAACTCTAATGGCCCTAGCCCTAACCCTTGCCCTAACCCTAATGGCCAAACTCTAACCTTAATGGCCCTGATCCTAACCCTAACCCTAAGAGCCCTAGCCCTAATGGCCCTAACTCTAGCCCTAATCCTAACCCTAAACCCTAATGTCCCTAACCCTAACTCTAAATCTATGTTACCATGTTTTGTACTCTAGGTGTTGTGATACAATCATTGCATGTCTGATTATGAACATTCTGGTAATTTAACAATAGAGAAATAATAATTAAAAAAATAACAACAACAACAAGAAAGATTTAGCAAGATGAAAGCTCCAATGTTATAAAGTTTTAGTGCTGGTTAATTTTTTTAATTGTTCCTTCAGCATCCTGTTCATTCTTTTAATCAAGCCATCAGCTTGGGGATGGTAGGCAAATTGGAATATCCAATCTCTACCTAGCCATTGAGCCCTATCTAGGACATTGTGTCCACTGAAGTGCATTCCTTGGTCACGTATTTGGTGAGGAGGTCCGTACTGATGAATTGTGCTTCAGTTGTGCTATGTTGATTGGCATGTTTGGTGTGTAGCAAACAACCTTTGTCCACAGCAGTGAATACATGTCACCACCCCCTTGATGGATGGATGGATGGATGGATGGATGAATGGATGGATGGGGGGTGGGGGCAATGTAATCCATATACTGGCTATTCAAGGCCCAGTGCCTAGATGCCTGTGCACCTGTTTGCTATAACATAATTCCTGGAACCAGAGCATCACCTTCCAGGACTGTGAATTTTTGGTATTTTTTTCTGAGAGTAACCAGGTCTGGTACTGTAACTATAAGTGGGGGTGTGACTTTGGTCAGCTCTCTACAATCTACATTCTCCCAGTGCTGCCTGGCTTTCAAACAGGCCAACTAGGATTATTAAAAGCAGTCATGGTATCTTTAATGAATCCTACTTGTTGAGGTGCCTGAGCAGTCTGAGTAATTTCCTCCTGCCCCTCAGAATGCAATGCTCTTTTACAGTCGCCACCTTGGCAGGTGTGGGCAGCACAACTGGATCCCACTTCGGGAATTCACAAAAAGCAGTTACAAACTAAACAGTAAATCCCGGTTGCGATGTCCCAAAGCAGAAGTGACCATTTGCTTCTTCTACAATTCATCCTGCTAACACATCAATACCCAAAATATATTCTTTAACTGCTGCAATTAACACCATTGTGGTAAATAGGGTGGTATTTCCTACTGTTAATCTTATCTTGGCCTCGGGGAGGGGGGCGGGGAAATTCTGTGCTCTGTGGTGCGGCTTCTTTACCATTAATATCTTTATGTAATACAGTAACTTCAGCTCTGGTAGTATCCACCAGAGCTAACACAGGTAAAATCCCTCCAGACTGACTGTAGTTGAAGGAACACAGAGGCGTTGGTCCCCCTGGTGGTAAGAGGCTACAGTGTAGATAATTTGGGAGGAACCAGCAGACCTTCCTTTCTTTTGTTTTGGCACTTGCCACGTAGTGCCTTGCCTTGAGGAGGGGTGGAGGGGAATGATTTTTTATTTATTTTTTTTTTATTTTTATTATATATTTTTTTGCTTAGGCGCTACCTTTTGCCATTGGTGAAACAGTTCTGATGTTGTGATCCTGTCTGACTGTGGGATACCGACTTGCACAAGGTCATTCCACATCTGTTTCCTTCTCACCTTTAACTCTTTTGGGATACAGGTGCATGTGATCTGCACCCAGCTGCCTGCCAGCTCCTGCTGCTCCAGCATTTCTGTGAGGGGTTGGGCTTCTACCACCTCCCTACTTTCTGAATCTGGCTCAAATTCAATCTTGGAGTCTGTTGACTTTCTCCAGATATTTCCATTCCCAGGACTACTGGCCTACTTGCAAGGCAAGGCACCTTATAGCAAGTCACAGTCAGTCCATGTTTCACACACTTTACCCTCAACACCCAGAAAAAATTGCTTTGCTTAACCCTTCAAATGTTTCTTGCAGGAACTGTGTCTTCTTCATGCCTTTGGCCAAGGCCTGTGGTACATTGTAAAACCCTTTGTTTGAAGAGACACCTGTGATGGTGTACAGTCACCTGTGTTATGGGGACTGAAAGAATTAAAGCAGGTTCTTTAGGGATACTGAGTAGAACAAGGTCACAACTTAGTTGTAGTTATAATTAGAGCTGCATTATTAGATAGATTTTTTAGCAATCAGCTATTTGTTATTACCTTTGTTATTAGGCTTTGTTATTACCTAAGATTTTTGATCACCTAGACACTCGGCCAGTTGGGTCAAATTCTTAATAATCATTGTGGGGAATAGAAATGTTTTTGCAGAATTACATTTGTTTAGAGGGGAGAAATGTGGTACTGAGATATGCTTACAGTGACAAGAAAGCTTAGCAGGTGACCTTGTAAAATGCAGACAACTAGACTCCTTAGAGCAATTAAGCGAAGATCACGGTGTCAAGTCAAGTCACGTAAGTGAAGAAACATTACCACTTTAAGCAGTAAAAAAAGTCAAAAGAAATTAGAAATCTAGCAGGCCTGCAACTGAAGGCCATGCATTGTCTGTGAAGCATCGAACAGATTGTGAACCCGGATTACCCACTCAGTGGGGAAACAGGGGAGGGTCCTGTCATCAAAAAGTATATAAACTGTGTCTTGGAACTAGTAAGTGCTTTCAAAAATCATGCAGAGGTGGAAGGGGTGATTTGTGATCAGCCTGCCGGCAGGTAGCAACTGCAAGCTTCATGAAATGGTGTTCGTTATACCAACCATATCACCAGGTGTCAGGAGCAGGTGGGACTGGTGTCAGTACACTCCTCTGGATTTTTTTTTTATTTGTTAATATTTCTGTAAAGTGAAAAATGTTTTACTGATTGCTGTTAGCATGTTACTATTAATGATGACACCAGACATGAAGACAGGAGAAGACGGACCTCCCCCCTCACCACCCCGTCACAACGAGGCCGGCCCCCAACCCTTCGCCAATCGCCGCACGGGGTGGGAGGGCGGCCGAGTGATGGACACTTGCCTCACCCAATTGCGGGGCGCGCCGCCGCTTGGCGCGAAGGGGCGGGGGCGCGCGGCTGTTTTCCTCCACCGTTCCAAGCCCCTGAGGCGGCCGCCATTTTCTCGCCTCCCCCTTCTGCTCGGCCCCGCCGCCCTCTCCCCCCGGCCCCTCTGGCCTTGCAGCGGGCCGGGCCCCGCTCCTGTCGCGACGCTGATGGCCGGCGTGATCCGGCGGCTGGATGAAACTGTGGTGAACCGCATCGCGGCCGGCGAGGTCATCCAGAGACCGGCGAATGCCATCAAAGAGATGATAGAGAACTGGTGAGGCGAACTGCGGGGTTGGGGGTGTGAGGGCGTTGTGCGGTCGCTCTGAAGGCGAGGCCCGTCTGGGTTCGAGCTGCAGCCTGGGCGCTGTGGCGAGCTGAGTGAGCCAGGCGGGTGGAGGGCAGCAGCTGAGTGCAGTGTGCCCCGGGAGTGGGGGGAGAAGGGATTATTCCGGGCCTAGGCACCCTCCTTGCTCTCTGGACTTTCTGAAAGCATGTCTGAATTGTGAATAGTGAGTTAGAATCATTTACGTCTCTGCTAGAAGAGAAAGGAAGAACGTGGTAAACACTTGTTTGAAACAGAAGTTCCAATGTGACAGAGAACTAGAGTATAAACATTACTTATAATAGAACAATTTAAAATTCCGCTTTTGTGTAGTTATTTATTCTCTAGAATGGTTCTTCTGTACTATGCTTTCTTGCTTTCCACAGCTTGGATGCTAAATCTACAAGTATCCAGGTAGTAGTTAAAGAAGGTGGTCTGAAGCTCATCCAAGTCCAAGATAACGGCTGTGGTATCAGAGTGAGTATCAACAGCTCTGGGCTGATGTTTTTTATTACCTCTTAACACTTATTCCGATTTATAAATATTTTTGATCTTGAGAAGAGTGGAAACAAAGTAGCTATTATTATTTTCTTATCCCTGTTACATAGAAAGAAGATCTCAATGTTGTATGTGAGAGATTTACTACAAGTAAACTACAAAAGTTTGAAGACTTGTCTAGTATTTCTACATACGGTTTCAGGGGTGAGGTAAGCTCTTCAGCAAGGTTTTGAAATTGCTCATTGTTTATTGTTAACCTTCTGTAGTGCATAGTTTACATAATTGCTCATTCACAAAACTATACAGAAGGTTCTGATTTCAGAGAATCTTCCTTGTGAATGTAGTTCAAAATATATTTCTTTCTCTGTCTTTTAACAATATACAGTTTCCTAGTGAGAGGTGTGTATTCTTTTTGCTTTCTGGAGTAAGAAGTTATTTAAGTAAAACAAGACCTGTCTTTTGAAGTGTTGCTTCAGGAGCATATAGGTGAAAGGCAATGGAAGATTTGACAGACTTTTTGCTAAATACAGTACTTAAAGTCAAAAGAAGGTCCTGGATGAAGTCTGGTTTTATAGGTACTGAAATTCATTAAAGCTTTATTGACCTCAGGGACTTTCTTACAGGGGCTTTTATTAATTATTTGCAGGTGGTGTGTGAGAATTTTGTGGTGCTCTTTGAAGCTTGTACACTTCTTCAGCTATCAGTGACATCTAGAGCAAGGTTTACAAAGATGGTTTTTCTTTCTCTAGGCACTGGCTAGCATCAGTCACGTTGCCCATGTTACGTTAACAACTAAAACAGCTGATGCAAAGTGTGCATACAGGTATGCTGGTTATGATCCAAGTAATTTCTGCTGTAGATAGCAACAAGCAAATGCGTTTCATTTTCTTTTCAGTGCTCTTATGGGTGGGAAAGGGGACACTGAATGAATACTTTGTTCCTAGGACAGTTACAAACAGGGCCAAGAATATGAGAAAACCTGGTTTGAATGATTTTTATTGCAGACTGTAAAGGTAGGCTTTACCTAAACAGTGTAATTTAAACGTGCGTGGGAGAAATCTTAAAAGGAATTCTACTTCAGCAGCCAGTGTAGGGTTAACTTCTATCTTACTCATTTCAGGATAAAATGATGTATGTACACAGTCAGCAAGTCTTGCAAATGTCATAAGTCTCTGAACACAAAAACACTTTGTGTTTTCTGATCCTGTCCAAAAGGGGTTTTGAATATCCTCCTGAAGACTTGGGCTCTACACATAAGCAAAACTAAGCTCATTAGTGTCTCAGCTATTTTTATGAAAAAGAAGGAAAAAGGTTTGCATCTCGACTTTTTTTTTTTCAAAAGACTGTATGATGATGGTCTTTCTTTTATTAATTATGTAGGGTATGTAAGGGGTCAAAAGAAGTATGTCCTTAGGAAGTCATGCAGATGCAGAATTTCAGGAAGAACTAAATGGATCAGAAATCTTCTATGGTCAAAATCCTGTTATTGGCCCAAAAGGAAACACATCTTATGTATAAAGTCAATAATTTATTAGTAGTATAACTGAAGTGTGAAGTCTAGTGGAAGATTTATTATTAATGCAGGTGTAATTATTAAAGAAAGCTATAATAATCCTACTATTACAATATAATAATCCTACAATTACAGGAACAGTCTGAGCAGTACAATTTCAAAATGCGTATTCTGTTATTTACTACATGTTCTCTGCTGTTACTCCCACTCTCCCACAGCCATGATGGGCCCTAAGGTCAATACAGTCAGCTTTCAGCTAGCAGAAAGGGAGAAGCTGCAGCCAATTTGCAGCAACCCAAGTTCTTTGCTGGAGAAGTGTAGTGATGATGGGGTTTCTGTCTTCTTCGACCCAATCCTGGCAACTGTCTGACAACTTACTTTCTGCCTAGAGCTTCTTACAGTGATGGAAAAATTAAAGCCCCTCCAAAACCCTGTGCTGGAAACCAAGGGACACAGATCACAGTAAGTTTTTTTTGGTATGTTATCCTGCTGTTCCCTGGTCTTCACATTTTCACCACCTATTGGTATGTGCTGCGTTGCAAGGGAAGAAGTGGGGGGTGTTACACAACAGAGTGGAAAGTTGAGGAGAGACAGATAGGCAGATTTTCAGTTGGTCTTGCAGTGAGATGGTGGGACTGCAGATGTTAGCATGTGATCAGGATGAGACAGAAGACTATGATAAGCGGGCTATTTAAATCGGGCACCACCGCCATTTCACTGCCATTTGCCGAGGCGATCGGCTCCGGGGCAGACGCGTTCTGCAGTGGAGCGGGGGATCGGGCCAGGCAGGGCTAATTTTCCGGCATCGAGCCTACTTGAGGGAGCCGCCATGACCCGGCAGCCCTCGTGAGGGACGCTGACGAGGCGTAGGCGGAGCCAGCAGCGCCCCCTCCCCAGCCATTCAAAAGCTGCCCCTAGGGAGCGCGAGCGACCAGGAGCGCGTCGAACGGGACGGGCAAACAGGGCGTGGCGCGGCAGTTAGCACAGGCAGGGAGGGCAGGGCGCTCTCCCCCGCCCATACGTAACACCTCCTGTAACGACAGCCGTTAGCTAGGCGATAATGGTCTCCACCAGGCACGGTGCACTCTCCAGGAAGTCGGTACACACCCAGACTACCCGTTAAAAAATGCAGCAGTTCAGGTCACCGGATGCAGGGAGTGTCTGAGCCTGTTGCTGCCATCGGCGGGAGGCAGAGAAACTGGGTGCGTGAGGTGCGAGCAGGTGGATGACCTGGTCCGCATGGTGGTGGAGCTCAAGGAGGAGGTGGAGAGGTTGAGGGATATCAGGGAGTCTGAGCGGGAGATAGTCTGGTGGAGCAACTCCCTGCAGGGCCTCAAGGAGAAGTACCGGGGTGAGACATCTCAAACGGGGGTGGACCCCTTGCCCTGTTGCCGTCAGGCAGAGGGAGGGGATCTGGGAGTTGAGGAGGAATGGAAACAGGTCCCTGCTCGACATCGCAGGCGATGCCCTCCCCTTCCGCCCCCACCTTCCCAGGTGCCCTTACATAACAGGTTTGAGGCCCTGGAGCTTGAGAGACCGGTGGGTGAGGAAGAGGTAGCAAGAGTACCCAGGAGGATGCCTAGGGCGAGGAGGTCGACTCCACGCCTCAGGACTGCCTCCACCAAGAAAGACAGAAGGGTTATTGTTGTGGGAGACTCTCTCCTCAGGGGAACGGAGGGCCCTATTTGTCGGCCTGACCCTACCGTAGGGAAGTCTGCTGCCTCCCTGGGGCCAGGGTCAGGGACGTTGCCAAGAAGCTTCCCAACCTGGTTCGCTCCTCTGACTATTATCCTCTTTTGATAGTCCAGGCAGGTAGTGATGACATTGAAGAGAGAAGCCTCAGGGCTATCAAACGAGACTTTAGGGGACTGGGACGGTTAGTGGATGGAGCGGGAGTGCAGGTGGTGTTTTCGTCCATCCCTACGGTGGCAGGGAGGGGTACAAAGTGGACGCAGAAAGCCCACCTGTTAAACACGTGGCTCAGGGGCTGGTGCCAACACAGAAATCTTGGGTTTTTCGACCATGGGGCACTTTACTCGACACCCGGCCTGATGGCTGCAGACGGGTCCCTATCTTTTAGGGGAAAACGGATCCTGGGCCAGGAGCTGGCAGGGCTCATTGAGAGGGCTTTAAACTAGGTAAGAAGGGGGATGGGGCTGAAGCAAGGATTGTTGGAGCTGTGCCAGGGGGAACAATAGCAAGGCCGGGGGATAAGGCAATGGCCCAGCTGAAGTGCATCTACACCAATGCACGCAGCATGGGTAACAAACAGGAGGAGCTGGAAGCCATCGTGCAACAGGCAGGCTATGACTTGGTTGCCATCACGGAGACGTGGTGGGACCACTCTCATAACTGGAGTGCTGCAATGACTGGCTATAAACTCTTCAGAAGAGACAGGCAGCACAGAAGGGGTGGTGGTGTGGCTCTCTATATTAGAGAGTCTTTCGATGTTGTAGAACTCAAGGCTGGGAATGACAAGGTCGAGTCCCTCTGGGTTAGGATCGGCAGGGCCAACAAGGCTAGCGTCCTGGTCGGGGTCTGTTATAGACAACTGAACCAGGATGAGGAGACGGATGAGGAGTTCTACAGGCAGCTGACAGAAGTTGCGAAATCGTCAGCCCTTGTTCTCGTGGGGGACTTCAACTTCCCTGACATATCCTGGGAGCACAACACAGCCCAGAGAAAGCAGTCTAGGAGGTTTCTGGAGAGCGTGGAAGATAGCTTCCTGACGCAGCTGGTTAGTGAGCCCACCAGGGGTGGCGCCCCGCTAGACCTTCTCTTCACAAACAGAGAAGGACTGGTGGGGGATGTGATTGTCGGGGGCTGTCTTGGGCAGAGTGACCACGAAATGGTGGAGTTCTCTATTCTTGGCGAGGCCAGGAAGGGGACCAGTAAAACCACTGTATTGGACTTCCGGAGGGCTGACTTTGAGCTGCTGAGGACACTGGTTGGCAGAGTCCCTTGGGAGGCGGTACTGAAGGGCAGAGGAGTCCAGGAAGGCTGGGCGCTCTTCAAGAGGGAAATCTTAATGGCGCAGGAACGGTCTGTCCCCACGTGCCCAAAGACGAGCTGGCGGGGCAGAAGACCAGCCTGGCTAAACAGAGAATTGTGGCTGGAGCTTAGGAGGAAAAGGAGGGTTTATAATCTTTGGAAAAGTGGGCAGGCCACTAAGGAGGACTATAAGGATGTTGCGAAGCTGTGCAGGGACAAAATTAGAAAAGCCAAAGCTCATCTGGAGCTCAATCTGGCTACTGCTGTTAAAGATAACAGAAAATGTTTTTATAAATACATCAATACAAAAAGGAGGACTAAGGAGAATCTCCATCCTTTACTGGATGCGGGGGAAACTTAGTTACAAGAGATGAGGAAAAGGTGGAGGTGCTTAATGCCTTCTTCGCCTCAGTCTTTAGCGGCAATACCGGTTGTTCTCTGGATACCCAATTCCCTGAGCTGGTAGAAGGGGATGAGGAGCAGGATGTGGCCCTCACTATACACGAAGAAATGGTTGGTGACCTGGTACGGCACTTGGAAGTGCACAAGTTGATGGGGCCGGACGGGATCCACCCGAGGGTACTGAGAGAACTGGCAGAGGAGCTGGCCAAGCCGCTTACCATCATTTATCGGCAGTCCTGGCTATCGGGGGAGATCCCAGTTGACTGGCGGCTAGCAAACGTGACGCCCATCTACAAGAAGGGCCGGAGGACTGACCCGGGAAACTACAGGCCTGTCAGTTTGACCTCAGTGCCAGGGAAGGTCATGGAGCAGATTATCTTGAGAGTCATCACGCAGCACTTGCGGGGCAAGCAGGCGATCAGGCCCAGTCAGCATGGGTTTATGAAGGGCAGGTCCTGCTTGACGAACCTGATCTCCTTCTATGACAAAGTGACGCGCTGGGTGGACGAGGGAAAGGCTGTGGATGTGGTCTACCTTGACTTCAGCAAGGCTTTTGACACCGTTTCCCACAGCATTCTCCTCAGGAAACTGGCTGCTCTTGGCTTGGACTGGCGCACGCTTCGTTGGGTTAGAAACTGGCTGGATGACCGGGCCCAAAGAGTCGTGATAAATGGAGTCAAATCCAGTTGGAGGCCAGTCGCTAGTGGCGTTCCCCAGGGCTCGGTGCTGGGGCCAGTCCTCTTTAATATCTTCATCAATGATCTGGATGAGGGGATCGAGTGCACCCTCAGTAAGTTTGCAGATGACACCAAGTTAGGTGCGTGTGTCGATCTGCTCGAGGGTAGGAAGGCTCTGCAGGAGGATCTGGATAGGCTGCACCGATGGGCTGAGGTCAACGGTATGAAGTTCAACAAGGCCAAGTGCCGGGTCCTGCACCTGGGGTGCAATAACCCCAAGCAGAGCTACAGGCTGGGAGATGAGTGGTTGGAGAGCTGCCTGTCAGAGAAGGACCTGGGAGTGATGGTTGATAGTTGGCTGAATATGAGCCAGCAGTGTGCTCAGGTGGCCAAGAAGGCCAACAGCATCCTGGCCTGTATAAGAAGCAGTGTGACCAGCAGGGCTAGGGAGGTGATCGTCCCCCTGTACTCGGCTCTGGTGAGGCCGCACCTCGAATACTGTGTTCAGTTTTGGGCCCCTCGCTACAAGAAGGACATCGCGGTGCTTGAGCGAGTTCAGAGAAGAGCGACGAAGCTGGTGAGGGGCCTGGAGAACAAGCCCTACGAGGAGCGGCTGAGGGAGCTGGGATTGTTCAGCCTGGAGAAAAGGAGGCTCAGGGGTGACCTTATCGCTCTCTACAGGTACCTCAAAGGAGGCTGTAGCGAGGTGGGGGTTGGTCTGTTCTCCCACGTGCCTGGTGACAGGACGAGGGGGAATGGGCTTAAGTTGCGCCAGGGGAATTTTAGGTTGGATCTTAGGAAGAACTTCTTTACCAAAAGGGTTGTTAGACATTGGAACGGGCTTCCCAGGGAAGTGGTTGAGTCACCATCCCTGGAGGTCTTTAAAAGTCGTTTAGATGTAGAGCTTAGGGATATGGTTTAGTGGGGACTGTTAGTGTTAGGTCAGAGGTTGGACTCGATGATCTTGAGGTCTCTTCCAACCTAGAAATTCTGTGATTCTGTGAAATTCTGTGATTCTGTAAATATATTATCTCGAAAATATTGAAGTACTTTTTAAGAATGGTTACTGTTTTGTAGGTGGAGGGAAGTCTTTTACTTTTCCAGATATGACAGTTTCATAAATATTTTAAATTGACAAACTTCGTAATGATGAGCACTTTCTGATTTTCTTGAAAACCAAAGGCTTCAAGATATTCACTATATATATATAAAAGGCTTCGCTATATTTAAGATAGGAAGGCATACAGCTTGTCAACTCTGTTCCATAATATTAAATACTGAGAATGAAATACTGTTATAAATTAGATGACTTTTCTTACACAAAAGTCATGATGCTTCCCAAAACTTCCTTATGAAATGAAGAACGCAGAATCAACATCAGTATCAGTTGTAACTTGTAGACATTTCCACTGTATGCCAGTAAAGATGCAGTGGTGTATGGAATGTGTCACACAAGATTTCCTCTTCCATTAAAGAAAGATTTAGTTATAGAATTAAATTCTAATACACTTCTAGAACATCCACTTATATTGCACAAACATATGGTTATATTATCAACTACAGTAGTCAAAAAAAAAAAGGAAAGTATAGCAGTAAAAAAAAATATTTGCAGATTCAGGCAATCTTAGCATACATTTACATTTCTTGTTTTTAATTTTTGAGGAACAAAAAAAAAAATGCTTCTTGGCAGCAACTTGAATTGAGACCTGCTGTACGGTAGAATCTGGACAATAATTCAAGACTTTGCTGCTCATGATTAAGGTATTCCATCCACATGGTCACTAACCAAACTCCAGAAGAGAACAGACAATCAAAGGTAGTTTACTTTGTTGTTGTTTTTTAAAACAAAACCAAAACAACTACCCCCCCTTAAAAAATTTAACAAATAAAGTAAATAAATAAATAAGCAAGAACCATAGCTTTTGAGAGCTTACATTTGTAGAAATTCTAGTTATGCCCATTAAAACGATAGTAAAGACACCTAAACCTGACTCTTACTTTAAAATAAGGTTTCCTATCATATGCTAGGAGACAAAACAGATACTCTCTCCCTGTTAAAGAGAGATTCTATACGAAGGATTTTCCATCACAGAAATAAATACTTCCTATAGACTGCTAAGACAATAGATCTGATGGCCAATTTTCAGTCATCCAGTGCAACTTTCAGGAGCTAAGCATAGCATTCTAAGCCTCCACAATAGCAACATGTTACCTTGAACACAATACGAAGATTCAGAGTCAGAGGTAATCTTCTAATTGGCCAAAGATAGAGCAGGTGTACGCAGATTTGGCAAATATTAGAACTAGTATGAAATAACCATAAACAGAAGCATGCATGAGAGAAATATGCAAGAGTAGAATAAAGGTTAAAAAGAAAGGTAAATATGAATTACTACAGTGCAGCAGCGTTCTTTCATTCAAATGAAGAAGAACAAACTGATGTAGAGATGACGACTGAAGCCACACAAGCAAAAGTTAAGGAAAAGAAGAGAATTGTAAAATTCAGGAATTTCAGCAAGTACTTGAACAGTGACATAAAATGAGACAAGATCTCCAAACTAATATCCACTCCCTCTGAAGTGTATAAAGGAAGTCTAGAAATCACTTTGTCATTGCCAATCAAAAACACTAAACACTTAGAGGACTCAACAGCAAGTTTCCTTTGTTCATTGTGACACAGAAATGACACTGTCCTTACCACTCCAACAAACATATTTGTATTTGTGGATGTACAGATGCGAGCACAAACAGGAAAAAATAGCTTAGAGATTTTTAATATATAAATCACTTTCTCCTTTCGTGAGATGTCTCACTGGGCTTTGTTACATTAAGTTCCTATACTCACTGTCCCCAGAGTGATAAACCAAGTGGACTTGAAATTCTGGGTGAAGAAAAAGGGTTACTTTCTGAAAGATGTAAACTTTTACTGTATACCGATGTCCTGTAAATTGTGGGAGGACTTAGCACACACTTCCTGAGCCATCCATCTATGATATCTGAGTATTCCCAGGTACAGCCATAGACACATTGGTATTATTGTCTTTGAATTTGGGTAATTATTCATTCACACGGCTTTTTTTTTTTTTTTTTTTGAGTTTTAGGAACCGGGGAAGTAACAGCTTTTTAGAAAGAAAATTGTATGGCAAAAGTATTATTGATGGAAATATAAGCGAAGGGGATCTATTTAATTTAGCCCACTCAGATTTCCCATATGTTTTTGATTGACTCCTTGGGTGAAGAACATTAAGACAGTCATGGGAGAAGGGGAAAAGTCATCACATGAATAATAAAAATGGTTCAAAGATAGAAAACAGGTTAAATTAAATATAGATTCAGTTTTAAAATGCAGGAAAGTCACCAGTGAATTTCCACAAGAAATCATACCAGGATGTAACCAGTGCTTTGCAATGTACTGGCCTAGAAAAAGGAGCTAGTTGCAAGATGAGAAAGCTTACCAGTAACACTCAGTTATTCAAGGTGGTGGAAGCAAAAGCCAACTGCAAAGAACTACAGAAAAACGATACCACACTCAAGGACTGAGCAGAAATAGATGAGTTTTATCAACAGGTTAGCAATGAACATTGCTAAGTGTTTCTCTAACATTGAGCTTTCAGCAGACTCTGAATGGTTGTTAGAAAACTTGGCATTATATGACATTGGAAAAATGAAATACGTTTTTATATGGCAGCGCTGGTTCAAAAACAAAAACGTAAACAGAGTACATCTGGATGGACAGAAGGAAGGAAAGAAAGAAGAAAAGAAGGGTGGAAGGAAAGAAGGAATGAAAGAAAGAAGGAAAGAAAGACAGACTGCTACAAAAGAGAAACAGTAGTGTGAAGTTCAAATTGTAGCAGAAGTTAGAACACAGGATTGTATCCTGAGCATGCAGGGGGAATGTAAAGCAGCATCAAAGGGAATACTTCATAAAATATTCAGGAAAAAAATGTATGTGGTAAATTATAAAATGCATAGAATAATAAATCTTTTTTCACATTTCTTGACTTGAGATAACAGTCAAAAGAAGATTTACATTTTTGATTCTGAAGAAGTTGAATGATTTTATAATCATATCATAAGGATTTTATAATCATTTCAGTCTGTGTGTCACTCTCGACTTGTCCATCAGTCTCTAGTCCAGCTGCAATACAAAGAATGAAGAGTAATTGCACTCGTTGCTGGGATTTACACATGATGCTTTATGCAGCAGATCCTTAAGTGCAAGCTGAGCTTTGCAGAACATCCCTTGTTGATTACACAATATTCTTTTTCTACAGTGATGCTCTTAATATTCCCTTTAATTTAGCAAGTAGGCAGAAATTCCTTACATGAGCAAACAGAAATGGCACGATCTTCGAAAGACAAAACATGGTGTGCTTGGGAAGTCCTGAGACAGTTTGCTAAGTGTGTGGCAGCATCTGAACTGGAATGACCTCACAGTGATACCAACCAT
>JAACYP010018987.1:0-15310 GCA_011076525.1 Nettapus auritus
AGGTCTTTAAAAGATGTTTAGATGTAGAGCTTAGGGATATGGTTTAGGGGATGATTTGTTAGTGTTAGGTCAGAGGTTGGACTCGGCGATCTTGTAGGTCTCTTCCAACCTAGACATTCTGTGAAACATGTTTCTGTGAAAAACAGAAAGAGTGGTCAGGCATTGGAACAGGTTGCCCAAGGAAGTGGTGACATCACCATCCCTGGGGTGTTCAAGGAAATGTTGGATCTGGTGTGTAGGGACATGGTTTAGTGGGTGACATTGGTAGCAGGGTGATGGTTGGACCGGATGATCTTGGAGGTCTTTTCCAACCTTAATGTTTCCATGACTCTGTGTTACACTGACCAGAGGCTAGAGCCTGAGCTGGAAAAGGTCATGTGGAACATGTGGACCAAGGTAAATAAGGCCGGGATTTGCTAGGTCCTGCATTATTGCCACCTAACCCAACATATAAAAATGGCTTAAAAGAAAGCCGGAGAAGGTGTCTGTCAGGGAGTATAGCCATGGAACAAGGGATAACAGCTTCGAACAAATGGAGGGGAG
Organism: Nettapus auritus; assembly: GCA_011076525.1. Classification (NCBI taxonomy): domain Eukaryota; kingdom Metazoa; phylum Chordata; class Aves; order Anseriformes; family Anatidae; genus Nettapus; species Nettapus auritus. Next base: position 544 of record JAACYP010018987.1, read on the forward strand.
ATTTAGATTAGATGTGACTTGGGGAAGAAATTTTTCACTTGGAGCACAAGCGCACATGGGAATTAGGGCTGAAGATGCACCTTGCTTCTCTTCTTTTCTGTAAAGTATACAGCGAAATAACCTAAAAAAACAGTGTTAAAAATAAACCCAGGGCACAGGATGGGAGGTGCAGGGCAGTACCTGTGGCCTTTCTCTCTGGCAAGCCAAATGGCCTGGGGGAGCCAGCCCCAGAAAAGGGTCCCTTAGCCCCCCAACCCTCCTTCCTCTACGTGAGTGCATCTTCCAGGCCACTCCCAACACAGTTACCCATATTTGGCCACACATGGGCTACTCCATCACAGAGGCTTGCTGAATTTACAGCAGCCAATACTGCCCAGCCTTTGTTGTGGGCCCTATAAAAAGCCCCCCCTGCCGCTGGCCCACCACTTGCTGAGCTTCTAGGCCCTCTGGCAGAAGGAAGACCAGAAACAGGAAGGTGAGAAGCAGCCCTCGTTGGTGTGAGAGCGATGCAGTCCCAGAAAGCTCCAGGAATCAAGGCAGCTGATGAGAAGAAGTGTCATGGGTGGAGGCAGAGCACTGGTGGCACAACAGACACCAGTGCCCAAGGGAGCTCTGGCATGCAGCCCACAGACACCTATAAGCAGTACCGTTGGCATTGCAACAATGCGGGGAACAGGCGGGACAGTCAGCCATCCAGTGACAGGGGGCCTGGGCCTTCCCAGTGGCGCAATGGCGGTGTGGGGAGTAGGCACGAGCGTCAGGCAGATCGCCGCATGGATCACAGGCGTGCCTATAGTCCACAACAGAGTGTGGGATCCAGCCATGGCCGTAACACAGACGGCAGCATTGGACCCACAAATGGCAATGAAGCTCACAGTAGCATGGGACCGTGGCATGGATGCAGACAACTCTGTGGTTCAGCACCCCGGCCTGGAAACTTCCCAGATGGAAGGCATCCGGTACATCCTGTCCCAAGAAAGGATAAGCTTGATCATCAGCTACTATAGGCCATGCGTAGTCCTTCCCAACATCCATACAGCAACTGCACGCCTCAGCCCTACCATTGGCACAACAGCACAGGCATGCCTATCATCTGTACCACAGCATGGGACCCAGCCAGGGCCATAAACCAGACGGTAAAGTCAGACCCACACAGGGAAATCAACCTGACAGTGGACGTAGGCATGGAACTGGATGACCTTGTGGTTCTGCACCCTAGCCTGGAAACCTTACAGATGGAAGACATCCCATTTGGACAGTCCTGGGAAAGGACTAGCTTAGCCTTCTGCCCAACACCAAGGAGCCAATGGAGGTGGATCCTCCACAACACGTGGAGGAACCGATGGAAGTGGATCCACCTTGTCCAGAACAGACCTGGGACTACTGCAGCACATCTTTGCTCTCTGTTATCTGAGCACAAAAAGAGAATCACAGGAGTGCCCAGCCAGCCCCCTACTCGTTGTCGTGCAGGCTCCATCCCAAGCATTAGCTTGGAGCCCCCAAACACCATAGACATCCCGCAGGCTTACCTGCAAGACATCCCGGAAATAAACCACTCTGTTGCCAATTCTCAGGGGTTGTGTGAGTGCTTCTTTCCCATCCCCCGGCTCTTGTGCCAGAAGTGGCATACCTTCTGCATGGAGCCTCAAGGAAGAGCACAAGAGAGGACCCAGCTTCCTTCGGGCTGCTGAGCTGGGGTGACAGGAAGAGTCCACAAGGGCCACCATGCACCTCTAACATTTGTGCAAATAGTAGACTGAGGGGTGAAAATAGGATTTTTTCCTAATCGCCTAGTAAGCGATTATGGGTGGCTAATTTCTTATCCTAGGAGTGAGTTTCTCTAGCTGAGTACTTGGTAACGACAGACGTGGAGAAGGCTGAGGTACTCAACAACTTCTTTGCCTCCGTCTGCACTGGTAGGTGGGCTTCCCAAGTCTTTCATTTCCCTGAACCCATAGATAGAGGCTGGGGGAGCAAAGTCCCACCCACTGTAATTGAAGAGCAGGTTTGAGACCATCTGACGAATCTAAACAACAGGTACAGGTCTATGAGACCTGATGACATGAATTCCAGGGCACAGAGGGAATTGGCTGATGTATCTGCCAAGCCTCTCTTGATCTTAGTTGAAAAGTCCTGGTAGTTGGGTGATGTCCCTGGTGAGTGGAAAAAGGGAAACATCACACCCCTTTTTAAAAATGGATGAGAAAGTCAGGTTGTTAAGAAAGCAGAGGAACTCCTGCTCAGTCTGGGGAGGAAGAAGAAGATGAGATAGGCTTCTCCAAAGTGGCTGGGCCATCAGAGGAACAGGAAGACGAAGAGGAACATATCATAAGGGCATCAAGAACTACACGAGGCCTATACCAGCATGAACCTAACCGGGAATAAGTGGCAAAAACACCTTTTTGGGACTGGCCCGGATGCTCCTGTCATCCTTGGCATAGGCTATCTCAGGAGAGGATATTTCAAGGACCTTTTTGCTTCAGGGACCCAATCTATGAAGGGGACAGGTGGAGATGTTTTTTTTAGCCTCTTCTCCTCCAGGCTAGTTACGACAGCTCTTCAGGTCTTTGAATATCCTGGGGATGTTTAGACCAGCCTGTTCTTATTATAATGTCTCCTGAGTGCACTTCATGTATTGTCCACGGTTAACCGACTGCTTAGGAATGCCATCCAGAGATCTGAGTGAGTTGGACCCGATGATCTTTTGAGGTCCCTGTAGTGGGTTTACGTGGAAAGGTTTAGAGGCCATAAGGGTGGCTTCTGTGAGAAGGATTTAGAAGCTCTTTGGTAAGGGCTCCACTGCTGACCAGAACTAAGCCAATAGGTGATTTTTTTTGTGCCTCTGTGAGAGCATATTTAAGACAGGGAAAAACAAAAACAAAAACAAACAAACAAACAAACAAAAAACACTGCGACACACAGAAGCTGGGAGAGTGAGAGGAGTAAGAAAAAACAGCCTTGCAGGTGCCAAAGTCAGTGAAGAAGGAGGGGGAGAGGTGCTCCAGGCGCTGGAGCAGAAGTCCTTTGTGGACTGTAGTAAGGACCGTGGTGAAGCAGGCTGTTCCCCTGCAGCCCATGGAGTACCATGGTGGAGCAGGGTTCCACGCTGCAGCCCGTGGAGGAGACCACGGTAGAGCACGTGGACCTGCCCCAACGGAGACTGCAGTCTGTGGAAGACACCTGCCAGAGCAGATTCGGGGCCGGACCTGTAGGCCGTGGAGAGGAGACCACGCAGGAGCAGGTGACCTGGCAGGAGCTGCTGCCCGTGGGGGATCCATGTTGGAGCAGTTTGCTCCTGAGGGATGGACCCTGTGGTACTGACCCATATCTGGAGCAGTTCTTGAAGAGCTGCTGCCTGTGGGAAGCCCATGTTGGATCAATTCGGCAAGGACTGCATCCCGTGGGTGGGACCCCACAGCACAGGGGACAAGAGTGATCGAGAAGGAGCGGCAGAGAAGAAGTGCTATAGACTGACCATAACCCCCGTTCCCCTGCACCACTCAGGGGGAGGAGGTGGAAGAGGGTGGATGAGGGGGAAGGTGCTTTTGTTTTCTTTCCTTTGTTTCTCACTTCTCTAGCTTGTTAGTAATAAGCAATAAATCTTACTTTCTCTCTATGCTGAGTCTGTTTTGCCCGTCAATAATTACTGCACGATCTCCCTGTCCTTATCTCAACCCTTGAGCTCTTATAATCATATTTTTGCCCCGTTCCTCTTTGAGGAGTGGGGGTGAGAGAGCGGTTGTGGTGGAGCTTGGCCGCCCACCTGAGTAAAACCACCACAGTCCCTTCCAACCCCTACAGTTCTGTGATTCAGTGAGTCTGTGAAAATCATGCTTCCTAAAAACCTGGAAGAAGGAACTAAAATGTTAGAAAAGATGAATAAAAATAGAAGAATTGGATTGGCTAAAATTTATTTTTGGCTGAAAAAAATTGTCCATGGGCTGCAGTTCTTGTCAGGTGGCTGCTACTGCATGGGCTCTCCATGGGCTCCAGTTCTTCCAGGGAATAACCACCTGCTGGGGCACTGGGTCCTCCAGAGGCTGCAGGGGAATCAGGTCCAGCACCTGGAGCACCTGCTGCAATTCCTCCTTCTCTGATCTTGGTGTTCACACGGTTGTTTCTCATAATAATTTTCATCACTGCCTGGGCAGTGTTTTGCCGTTTGTTAAATATGTACTTCAAGAGACACCACCTGCTTGGCCCAGCAGAGCTGCTAGGCTCAGCTGTGTCTTGTGGTGTGTCTATAGGAGCCAGCTGGAACAGGCTGGAACTCTGTATCCATCACAGGGCATCCCTGGCCTCTCCTCAGAGAGGCTGATCCTGCAGCTCCCCTGCATTACCAAAACTTAGACATGGACAGCTAATACAGATGGCTCAATTTTAAATTTGCAAGAGGAAAAAAGACATTATAAGACTTTAAGGCTTCTTTTCAGGCTGCCTGTGTCCTAAATAAGGTGGACACTATGCATCTAATTCTTAAAGACTGATTTACTCTCAAGCAACATCTTATTCCTGTGAGTGTTTTAGATTGAACATTTTATCTTTTTTGGAGAATTAAGTTTCTTTGGAAATAGATGAAGACAATCAGATCACACTAGCCCAATAAAGCAATTACAGACACGAGTTCCAACACAGTGGCCCACAGAAAACTAACTCTGATAAAGGTCATTTGTTTTTTTCCTCTACATCTCCCTTAGAGTACAGAATAACTTGCACATAGTTTGATCTACAGCTCTGCTAGGATTAGCTTAAAATTAGAGGTGTGATTTTTTTGCAGAAAGTCTCTTAGGTACAGGATTCTCTCAGAGCTAATATCTCTATGGAGTAAATCTTCAGGCTTTGAAAGAAGAGTGTGATTTCTTCATCATGTTGTTTATCTGCTTAGAAACCTTAAGTGGATTTCTATTCCAAGTATTTTACCAGTCTTCTCCTGAAGTCCTGTATTTTTTGATCTTTAACATCGTTTGGCAAAGAGCTCCAGCAATTTTCTCCTTGTTGCTCAAAGAACCACCTCCTTTTGTTTATTTGTTTTTTGTTTGTTTGTTTGTTTGTTTGTTTTGGAATTCATGCACAAAAGTCTCAAACTCTATTAAAAACTATATTTTTCCCTTTATTAGAACACTCTACCAGAACTTCTCTTGAAACATGACTAAAAACTTCCAATTTCCATTTTAAATTTGTTCACGGACAATTCATTCCCATTTGTTTTGCGTTAATTATATGATAGTTAATATGTTGATTCTTTTAGAGAGTCATTATGTCCCTTCACAGATATCATTTGCTGGACATTCAAAGTTAAATTTTTGAACATTTTTTTTTTTTTTTAATTTCCTTAAGTATCTTTTTTTTTTCCATAAGCACTTTTCTAGTATCAATTATTTTTGTGTGTGTGTGTGGATGAAAGAAATAAATCCAGTATTTTGCCTCCTAATTCTGGAGAATCATTTTTAGATGCTGTTCCTTTATATTTCTTTTAACTGTGATATTCTATCACACTCAAGCAGCTGATGGTGGTATCAGTCTTTTATAAGAAGATTTTCCATTAGAAATGTTAAAGAAATTAAACCCTGGATTTTTATTTACCCAGAGATCTATAATAAGTGACAGCAAGAGAATATGTACAATATACAATATATATGTGGTGGTTTCACACTGACAGCTAAGCTTCACCTCCACACTCTCTTACTTTTCCCCCTCAAAAGAAAAGGGGAGAAAATAAGATGAAAAAAAAGCTTCATGGGTTAAGCTTAGGAGTAGTTTAATTAAAGAAAAATAACAACAGCCACAGAAACAAGCAAAAGCTGTGTGCAAGCAAAAGGAGAAAACTATTCTCTACATCCCATCAGCAAGTGATGTTCAGCCAGATTTGTGGGAAGCAGGACTTCAATAGGTGCAGGTTGCTTGGGAAGACAGACTCATAAGAAGAGTCTTGCACTTTTCTTTCCTCTTCCCCAGTTTTTATTGCTGTGTATTGTGATGTTCATATGGTGTGGAATATCCTTTTAGTCAGTTTAGGCTAGGTTGTCCTCTCCCTACCTCTTGCCCACTCCCAGCCTAATGGCTTTTAGGGTTGATGGCTGGAGAAACAATTTGATGGTGTGCCATCACTGCTCAGCAATAGAGAAAACATTGGTCAACACTGTTCTGGCTACAAGTGCAAAGCACAGCCCAGTATGACTTCTGTGGAGAAAGTTAACTCCATCCCAGCCAGATCCAGTGCACCCTCAAGCATAAACCAGCTATGGTTAGAGACAGACCTCAGCCATTCCAACTCCATCCTGGGAATATTTGGAGAAGTTCCAGGTCTAATGCCAGTCCTGAATTTTGTGGTTGAATCTTTGCCAAGATGCAGGGAGAACGATGTCATACAGGGCTCAGAGAATGATCTGGCATCTCAAGTCTGCCAGAAGTTCCAAGAAGTCTTGGTCTATCAGTGTTATTGGCACCCACAGGTGTCTATATGAATGTGTCTGTCTCCACTTCTATTTTAAAATGCTGTTTCCCCCCCAGAGGCAATCACCACATTGACGTCAGAACATTTCCCAACACCTCATTTATGTCTGAGAAGAGAGGGAAACTGTTAAGAAGAGAGCTCAATGGAAAAAATAATATTCAGTGTGTGTTAAAAGCATTGAGGGAGGAAGAGTAAGTGGAAGAAAAGGGAAAGCTTAAGTCAGTATATTTATGTTATCCTGAATACCAGAAAAACATGGCTATTCTGGATAAGTACTGCATTAGTATCTGAGAATGTAGTTAGGCAAAATTTTTGGAATATCAGGATACTTGATTATACACAGAATAGCTTGAAGATGTCTCTCATCAGTTATTTTCTCCATTTGATTTTTTTTTTCTCTTATTACCATTAACCAAAGGTCATGATAAACATGTGATGTCTTTTTCTTTCATCCAATGTGTTTTTCTTAGAATAATCTCAAGTATCTTTGCAGCAGATATTAGATATTTATAGAACTCTATCTTGTTAGTCATAACACCATGTACTTATTTGAAACTGTTTTTAGCTCCAGATGGAGCTAGACTCTGTCTTGTTCAATAATGTCTGGTGTTAATGCACAAGGCAATCTATGCTCATGTGTCTTTTTGAGTCAGAAAATGACAGCATGGAGTTCTACGGTATGTATATATTTGAATTCAATACTCAATGTCTAACCCCTTACTTTTATTATTTTACCTTATTTTATTTTATTTTATTTTATTTTATTTTATTTTATTTTATTTTATTTTAGCCATTATAGTGGACCAGAATGACCTTTCAGAGATTTTTATAATTTCTGTGGCCTAAAGCTATAGAGAACCATCTTCCACATCTTGTAAACTGCAGTCACTTTTCTGTCTTGCTATCCTCTGCTATCCATTTACAGTTCTTTTGTTACATTATTTGTCATTTACCTCCTCTTCTTCCTTCCCAGTCCCGCAGTCCAGTGGGTATTTAAGAATCTTGGCTTTCATTTTGTAATAATGGAGATTCATTTTCTTAGGATGGTAGATCAAGGAGAAATAAGTTAAGTCCAAAGAAGTTTATATTATTTATTACTATGTGAAAAATGTTTTGTTTCAAAGCTTGTCTTGTAATTTAAAGAAACTTTATTCATATTTCTGAAGGCTTGTAGTTGGCAGTATTACATGAAGCTTCTCTAAGCTTGGTCATCTGTAGAGGGACTGATGACAAAAGCAGTCTTTGTGTTCCTGTAATCTTGGACACTATGGTCAGCTACAGCTGGCTGATATTTTTATGGAAAAACTGAGTTTGGTTAACATTTTCCTTTTTTTCATCAAAGAAGAAGTGAATCCCTACCCATTTCTCCATTCTGATTTTCCAACTTAGCAACAAAGAGGAAGGAAATATTGATTTTCCCGCTCTTTGGTTGGAACCAAAGCAAACAAACTGCCAGGCTTTCATTTTATCAGTAAAATGGTGGAATAATTCAACAACTTTTCCTTTTGTTTGAAATGCTGAGGGAAGCAGGTTTTCATTTTCTCGCCAAACATGTAGAATAGTTGTTCAGTGTTCTTTAAATCTCTGGACATTGTTGTTAACTGTGAGCATTGAGTCCAGACTTCTTAGCACCACTAAATGAGCTGACAAGCCCCCAAAATAGTATACACCTATTCGCAATAAACCAAAAACTCCCTTACTGTACTTTGCTTACTTTGCTGAGGGACATTGCCCTCTACAGCCTGTGCTCACAAACAGCAGTTTGGTGTTGACTTCACTCTGGGGCCTGGGATATCATGAAAGCCATGAAAACTTAGTCCTATTTTGTTACCTTTATTTTATTTTATTTTTTTTAAAGAAAGTGAGCAGAACATGTAACAACATAACAAAAGTAAATAGACAATAAAATAATAATAATAATAAAGTGGTAAAATTTAAGATGTTTGCCTGACTGCTTTTTGTTTTGTTTTGTTTTGTTTTGTTTATCAGGCAAAACTACAATTGTCTGTACAGGATCAGACTCGGTCATTAGCGGTAAATCCTGATACACTAACTGGTTAGGTAAGCTGGTAGCCAAGTGTTGGAAACATCCAAACATGTCTCAAACACAACACAAAAGAGGTTGATTTACTGCTTTCCCTGCAGCCAAGTCTTGTTTCCATAGAAATAGCTTTGGGTTGCTTTCTGGTTTCATGAGTCCTTTATATACCCCTGGTACACTGTTTCACAGCTTAAGGGAAAAAAACATGGAAAACTGATTCATCCCTCACTAGTAAAAAACAATACTGTGTTGCTAATCAAGAAATGTCATTAAATTATTCCCGATTTTTAGAACAGTTCCTCTTAGTGCACTAATATTATTTATTTTCCTTTAAGAAGATGCATTGAAGTTGTACTGTTTAAAACATATTCCACAGAAATTAAAGTATACTTTAAATTTTACCATTTTAATAGTAACTTGGAGGTATGTGATTCTATCAAATTCACACTAAATATGACAGAGCTTAGAGATAAGAATAAGCAGCATTTTTCACTGCATTATTTTTCTGTTTTTACATAAATATGAAAACCTTATTCCTCATCAAAATATAACATTTAAAGTTACTCGTAAAAGAAAGAAAACGCTCATATAATAGCTTTGTAGTTTAGTTTTTAGATATAAATATTTAATTCAGAAATTTCAAATCAGCCTGCTTTTGGTGAGTTAAATAGTACTTAATCTCAGGAAAGTGGTTAGAAATTCCGAATACAATAGTCTCTCTCAAAGAGGGCTGCCTTATTGACTTATAGCAGATATCAGCATCCTATTTATTTTAAAGGAAACTAAGACTATAATAACAGAATAAAACAGATATCAGGCTGATAAATATGTAAAATGAAGGCTATGATTTCTTGATAGGCAGAATAATAAAGGACATACCAAAGTTATACATTCCAGGATGTTCAGCTCTTATAATTAGTTTGGATAAACTGTGTTCTGTGCTAGTAACAGAGACTGATGACTGCGTATGAGATGCTAATGGCCTGCAACATCCAATGCACCCAAGCTCAAAATGTCTGTATTTCTCCATTTTTGTGATTTTGTGGTGTTACATACTAAGCTTGTTAAGGACCCACCTGAAAGCACTACTTTTTAGAGTACTTAACTTATTCTTCCAATGTTCTTGAAGTCAATGGGAATTGCACATATGCCTAAATAGAGAGATGAGTTTGAAAAGACAGTCCTTACTGAGATAGGAGCTGATTCAAAGCTAATGAAGACAAGAAGAATATTTCCTTTGATCTGAATTGAATTAAGTGGCACATGTATAAGATAACAAAATTTCTGCATCAGAAAGTTCACCATTTGAAAATAAAAGAAAGCAAGACAGATGGGTAGAAACTTATGGGTCAGTAGACACAACGTAGCTTTGCTGAAATTCAGCAAAAGCTTTTATACACATGGGACAACAGGAAGAATGTACAAAACTGAAGTGAAAGCCTTATGGATTTCAATGAGGTTTTAAATCTATCCTATTTTAAATCATATTCTTGACTATGACAGCAGTCATCTCTTTTTCTTCCTTTTATTCCTAGTAATAGAGCTGTATAGACATTTTTCCCTGTTACATCCTAAGCTTTTCCAGTATAGTTTCACTTCTATTGAACTTGTGATGCGGACTCTACTGCAGACCTCTAAGCTTAGCACTCAGTGTTCATCTCAATGTAGTTGGCAGATTAGTTCAGAACTTCTCATCAAACTCATCTAAAATTTGGCTTCTTTTGTTGCAATTCCTTCCTTTGCCAGCAATCTTGTGAGTAGGTGGACTTCCATACATTCTTCAAATATATATTTTTTAATAATCTTTCTGAGTTCTCTTAGGGACAGATTTCATTCAAGGCTATAGTGGCCAGGGCCTACCAGTTAGATCTATCATATTTAGCTGTTATTTTCCTGTCATATTCAAACATTGTCTGTATTATAGATGTGTTCTGGGTATCTCTTTTTATACAGTACAGCCTTCATAGCACATCCAGATTTAGCTATTGCCTTTCTACTGATCTACTTCTCTTTTCCAAAATGAAATCTTGGCCTTTCTGATTTTTCCTCAAAAAAAGGGTTAGTTTTTAATTTCTAATTTCACATGTGCTGAATGCTCCACTGGTCAGCACGTCTGGTAAATAAGGAAGTTTGGTGTATTTTAGACTGTAAATAAGGAAAGGTCAAACTTATAATTGGTGCAGCACTGTACAATGAGAAACTCTCCAACTTCACTCTATGAACTTAATTACTCAAGATGTCAAAGAAGAGCAAACCCTCAGTGGACTCTAACTGACCTGAACGTGACTATATGGTGCTATCATGTATCATTTTAATTTCATACAACTAGGTGATAGTAAACATATGATTGACTTCATTTTGCATTAGGATTATCTTTAAAGCATAAAAATGACATATGTAGGAAAACAAACAAACAAACAAACACAAAAAAACAACCTACAAAACCATAACAAACAGGAAAGAGTTGAATGTATAAGCAGAGTTTGTTAGTTTCCAAATACATATTGTACATAACCAAGATTACTTGGAGCTTATTGAAAACAGGATGACAGTGCAAATATTTTACCTTTTCAGAAATAACAAGTCAAAGGAAACAAAAAACCACTGTGTCATGAAAGAGGGATTTTGAAGAGGAATTGTTTGGTGCTCTAGTAAAATAATAACAAAAATAAAATTTCTCTCCTTTCAGATAGTTGAATTATAGGTGCTAATTTTATCACACTATAATTGTGAAAAATATCTGTGTGCTGCTTTGAAGAAATGTAATAATATACAGTTTGGAAATTACAGTAATGAGGACATTTTTTAATTCCTGTGTTTAATGATCCTACTACATGTGGAAGATGGCTTTAGTCATGCTTTGCTACATGAAGTAAAAAAACATGGGACATGATTCCTTATCAGTGAAGTTAATGGAAACAGGAGGTGGTCTTTCCCGAACAAGGTGAAATAATACCAAAAAAGAATAATGGCAAAAATTTCCTGTCCCATGTTTCTCACTTTCAATCATAGAATCACTGAATGGTTTAGGATCTGCTTCCTGTGTGTGGCCAGTGGCCACATGAAAAATTACTCCCACTTTGTTTACTATGCATTTGCTACTCTATCTTTTGCTGTTTAACATGGCTAGAATATATCATATCAAAATGAAGTATACAGACGAGTTTCCTGATATGTTTACAGAAAGGACTAGTCTTTGAAATGGGATGTGAGAGCACGTGAGACAGATGAGTGAATTTAATGCTGTTTAATAAACACAAATTTATTTATTTAATAAATTACCAAAGTCACATGAATCTTCTCTGTCTCCTTTTTATTGCAAAAAAAAAAATATTTCCCAGGCAACTATTAGTTGTATCTGAGATTTATTAGGTCTACTGTAGATGTCTGATCATCCAAGCAAGGTGCTTGAGCCAAGCCATATTTCCAAAGCATCAGGTCAGTGAGACATTGCTAATGCTAGCGTATTCTTGACTATGAGTATAAAGGTAACATTAATGGTGATGGAAAAATAGGTGTTGGGTTTATATAATATAATATGGGAAATAAAATAATATGGGATAAAGTGGAGAATATGGCAACCAGAATGAACTGACAAAAATTAAACTTCTCCAGTATCTGTAACGACACAGTATCTCTCTTTTGAAGTATCTTTAAAGAAATTTTCTCTTGTATTTTTCTCTAAAGCATGGAATGTGTTGAGCATTGTCTATTGCATGTATGTCACTGTTATTTGCTATTGTTGTTCAAGCAGCAGTTGAATGTTGTTTTATGTTGTTCATAATGTTTCCTTATACAGAAGTAAATTTTTCAGATGTCTGGTGTCCATCGCATGAAACATTCTGCATGTATTTTAGGAACTGTAGAGTTGTATCCGCTAACTAGTAAATTCCTCGTTTTAGTGAGTTCTGTTGGATATCCATCATATTTGCTTAATCCTATTTTGAGATCAGGGTAGAGAAAATTAGTGCGTTCTGGGGAAGAATTTTGAAATGTGCTTGCATTCCTTGCATTCCTCTTCAAGGAAAAAAAAAAAAAAAAAAAAAAAGCTTTGATGGGTAAATGAAAGGGAATCGCACCCTTACTCCAAGACTGACTGACTGGTGGGCTGCCCCCGGCAGAGATCACAGAAGCCCAGGTATTTCAAATTGCAGGTTGTCTGGCAGACAAGTTTGCCAAGGAAAAAGGAAAACCTGACAGTCATTTTATAAGGCTCCTGTACGGATTACTTTATGTGAATTTTATCACACTCTGTTTCCATTAAATATAATCATTTTTATTAACTGGGAAATACTGAGGAAATGTAAGTTATTTTCAAGTATTTTTTTTTCCCTAATGGAAATTACAGAATTTATTTCTATTTTTTTTATTCACCATACCATCATGATTTCAGTAAAATTTCAATGTAATAAGGAGTGAAAACTTTGGTGTGGGGTTGTGGGATTTAAAGATAGGCCAAAATAGAAAAAAACTATTAGGAGAACATATTCAGTATCTAGAGCTCTAATTTCAGATTCTGGTTTCATTTTGTTTAAGAATATTAAAAAGCTTTTTCCTACAAATGTGAAACGAATATATTTGGGTATGATTTTGATATAAAAATAACTACTGCCATTGTCTTAATATAGTTGAATTTTTTGTCTTTCAGGTTAAAAGAGGAGGACATGAAAGATCAAATTTCATGGTAGGATGAAGTTCAACTTTGTGAGATGTTCTGCAAAGGAGATTACTTACTGGGTATGGAAAACTGAATATTAACAATTCAAAATTAGGGAATGGAACTATTTTAGGGTAAAGTCTGCTGCTTTCTGTAGTCTTTTGGGGATACTTAGCAAAGAAAAAAAAATACAATATGAAAAGCAAGACTTGAGTGCTGGCAAGGAAAAATGTTGATATGTTAACTGTACTGCAATAAACTCAGATAGGGATTAAACCATACTGCTGCTGGTTAGCAGCAGCAGTAATCAAGAGAGAAATGATAGATCAATCTTTACTTCTCCCTAGAGAATGCATCCTTTTTGGGAACTCTCATTTTTGAGAACTGGTTTAATTGCAGTAATTTTTAGCCTGCAGAGCAATGGCATAAGTAATGTGTAAAATGACTGGGATTCATTTCTTTGCTTTTGTATAACAGCAGATCCTGATGTACATATATTTTGTTTTTACAAGGAAAATAAGCCAAGTGGTTTGCAAAAGCCCAAAGGCAGGTGGTGGTTTTATTGCCATCTACTGCACACAATGGTAATAATCTATATTGATAGTCTAATACAGAAATATTGTTATGCCCTGTGAAAATGCAATAAATATCATGTTTTACAGAGAAGTTAAGGAATTACTTGTGAATATAATCTTTATGTGCATATGCCAAAAAAAAGTAGGGGAAAGGAAAGGGAGAGAAAATTTATTTTTCAGGCAGTTCAGATAGATGGGCTGGCAAGAAGTTAGAATACTTAGTTCACATACAAATGTCTGCACATCCAAAGGCCTTGGAGATGCAGAGGACACCTTCTAAACCTCTCCACTTATCCTGTTTGGAGTGCAGAGTTTCCAAGTTTTGGAAGAGACTTCCTTTTGTGCTGGAGGGAAGATGAATATAGTGTCTTGGAAGAAGAAGGATGTTAAAGCTGACTGTTTCACAGTCTCTCTTGAAGAGTGAGATTAATGGCAAGCAACCCACATAGGAAAATAAACACAAATAAAGTGAAAAGCCCAGCTTGCTTTACAAAGATAAGTACCTTCAGAAATATTATTAAATAGAAATCCCTCATGACTGAATAGCAGCATTTTCAGTGAAATTAGCCACGTAGAGGCCAGTTTAAAAGGCAGGAACTATTTCAGGCATAAGCTTACTGGAAGCTGCTTCTGTTTCTGATATTTCATAAAAAGTGGATAGGTGCATGTATTTCAGAGTTGAGGAAGTTTTAAATTCAATTTTACTTTTCTTCTTCTGAATGTTTCTAGTTAGGGTAACATTTGACTAGACCATTAAACACTGACATCAGGGCAGAAACATGATATGACCTGTTGAAGATGCTCCCTGCACCCCAAGGTACTCTAACATTAATTAGAGCCATCAAATTGCATTATTAACTTGTATGATTATGATTTACCTGTCTTTCACATTAACTTCAGAGCTGTTCTGGTTCTGAACACAAGCATGTGTTTCACAACTGGAATCCACACCTGATCAAATTCTGGATGGATGGATGTTGGGGCTGGTACCTGGTGTGTACACTTTAAAAGAGTTTATGTGAAATATCATCAAACAACTT